>CM045739.1:1285000-1295000 GCA_024760905.1 Plotosus lineatus
GGAACCGGTAGGATCTCATGCTCCAGACCCAAATCAGAGAGCTGAGGGACACACAGCAGAACCGACATCAAAGGTAAATGAGGATAGAACGTTTCCGTCGCCACTGATGATGATGTACAATTTTTAACCCCGCCTCTTAGAACTGAATGGTCAAGGAGCCAAACTTCCATTTTGAACTGTACCATGTTCAGTGTGTTTCTCCCCACCACCCCAGCCGGCCGCACTCCTCTCGGACCGTGTTCGAACACAGCTCCATCCTCCCTACGCGTGCTGCTTATCCACCCGCCAAACCTCGCCGTCGCCTCCAACAGCACCACCTATAGGAGTCACAGTGAGCAGAATAACAACTATAAAATCAATCACAATTCATTCATTCAGTTTCTAAGACACTTAATGCAGCCGTGAGGGGGGGGCACAAACCAGTGTCTCTCCCTCACGCCGGTCCCAAGCCCGGATAAATGCAGAGGGTTGCGTCAGGAAGGGCATCCGGCGTAAAACAAATGCCAAATAAACTATGCGAATCACAAGAAAGAACCACATACCGGATCGGTCGAGGTCCGGGTTAACAACGACCGCCATCAGTGCCGTCAACCAACAGGGTGCTGATGGAAATTGGACTACTGTTGGTCGAAGAAGGAGAGGCGGGAGGCGTGTCCGTTGCCAGAGAGAGAAGAGGAAAGGCATGAGTCTAGGACTGAAAGTAGGGACTTTGAATATTGGAACTATGACAGGAAAAGGTAGAGAGCTGGCTGACATGAAGGAGGAAGGTGGACATACTGTGTGTTCAGGAGACCAGGTGGAAAGGTCGCAAGGCTAGAAGCATAGGAGCAGGGTTTAAGCTGTTTTATCACAGTGTGGATGGGAAGAGAAATGGAGTCGGAGTCATCTTGAAGGAGGAGTTTTCCAGGAATGTTCTAGAAGTGAAAAGAGTGTCAGACAGAGTGATGAGTCTCAAGTTAGAAATTAAAGGTGTGATGGTTAATGTTGTTAGTGCTTATGCCCCACAGACAGGATGTGAGCGAGAAGAGAAGGAGAGATTCTGGAGGGAGTTAGATGAAGTGATGCAGAGTAACCCCAGAGGTGAAAGAGTGGTCATTGGGGCAGACTTCAATGGACATGTTGGTGCAGGCAACAGAGGGGACGAGGAAGTGATGGGTAGGTTTGGTATCCAGGACAGGAACGCAGAAGGACAGATGTTGGTAGATTTTGCAAAAAGGATGGAAATGGCTGTGGTGAATACTTTCTTCCAGAAGAGAGAGGAGCATAGGGTGACTTATAAAAGTGGAGGTAGGAGCACACAGGTAGACTACATCTTGTGCAGGCGATGTAATTTAAAGGAAGTCAGTGACTGCAAAGTAGTAGCGGGTGAGAGTGTTGCCAAACAGCATAGGATGGTGGTGTGCAGGATGATGCTGATGGTGAGGAAGGTGAAGAAGGCAAAGGCAGAGCAGAAGACAAAGTGGTGGAAGTTGAAAAAGGAAGAGTGTCGGGTTGTCTTCAAGGAGGAGTTGAAACAGGCTTTGGGTGGTCAGGAAGTGCTTCCAGATGACTGGACAACTACAGCGAATGTGATCAGGAGACAGGTAGGAGAATACTTGGTGTGTCATCTGGAAGGAAAGTAGATAAGAAGACTTGGTGGTGGAATGAGGAAGTGCAGGAGTGTGTACAAAGGAAGAGATTAGCTAAGAAGAAGTGGGACATTGACAAAACCGAAGAGAGTAAACAGGAGTACAGGGAGACACAGCGTAAGGCAAAGGTAGCAGTGTCAAAGGCCAAACAGACTGCGTTTGATGACTTGTATGCTCGGCTGGAAAGTAAGGAGGGAGAAAATGATTTATACAGGTTGGCACAGCAGAGAAATAGAGATGGGAAGGACGTGCAGCAAGTTAGATTGATAAAGGACAGAGAGGGAAATGTATTGACTGATGACAGAAGTGTGCTGGGAAGATGGAAAGAGTACTTTGAAGAGCTGATGAATGAGGAAAATGAGAGAGAAAAAGAGTAGAAGAGGTGACTGTTGAGGACCAGGAAGTAGCAAAGATTAGTAAGGGTGAAGTGAGGAGGGCATTGAAGAGGATGAAGAATGGAAAGGCAGTTGGTCCTGATGACATACCGGTGGAGGTATGGAAGTGTCTAGGAGAGGTAGCAGTAGATTTTCTGACAAGAACATTTAACAAGGTCTTAGAGAGTGAGAGGATGCCAGAGGAATGGAGGAGAAGTGTGCTGGTGCCCATTTTTAAGAACAAGGGAGACGTGCAGAGTTGTGGCAACTACAGAGGGATAAAGTTGATGAGCCATACGATGAAGTTATGGGAAAGAATAGTGGAAGCTAGACTAAGGGCAGAAGTCAGCATTTGTGAACAACAGTTTGGTTTCATGCCAAGAAAGAGCACCACAGATGCGGTGTTTGCCTTGAGGATGTTAATGGAGAAGTACAGAGAAGGTCAGACGGAGCTGCATTGTGCCTTTGTGGATCTGGAGAAAGCATATGACAGGGTGCCGAGAGAAGAACTGTGGTATTGCATGAGGAAGTCTGGAGTGGCAGAGAAGTATGTTAGAGTGGTGCAGGACATGTATGAGAGATGTAAGACAGTGGTGAGGTGTGCTGTCGGTGTGACAGAAGAGTTCAAGGTGGAGGTGGGACTGCATCAAGGGTCAGCTCTCAGCCCCTTCTTGTTCGCTATTGTGATGGACAGGCTGACAGACGAGGTTAGACAAGATTCCCCATGGACTATGATGTTTGCAGATGACATTGTAATCTGTAGTGAGAGCAGAGAACAAGTGCAGGAAAATCTAGAGAGGTGGAGGTATGCCCTGGAAAGGAGGGGAATGAAGATTAGCCTCAGTAAGACAGAATACATGTGCATGAATGACAAGGACCAAAGAGGAACGGTGAGATTACAGGGAGCAGAGATAAGAAAGGTGGAGGATTTTAAGTACTTAGGCTCAACAATCCAGAGCAATGGAGAGTGTGGAAAAGAGGTCAAGAAGCGTGTGCAGGCAGGTTGGAATGGTTGGAGAAAAGTGTCCGGTGTGATGTGTGATAGGAGGGTATCGGCAAAAATGAAAGGAAAAGTGTACAAAACGGTGTTCAGGCCAACGATGCTGTATGGGTTAGAAACAGTGGCCCTGGGGAAAAGACAGGAGGCAGAGTTGGAGGTAGCAGAGATGAAAATGTTGAGGTTCTCTTTGGGAGTAACGAGGATGGATAGGATTAGGAATGAGCACGTCAGAGGGACAGCACATGTAAGACGTTTTGGAGACAAAGTCAGAGAGGCTAGATTGAGATGGTTTGGACATGTACAGAGGGATAGTGAGTATATTGGTAATCGGATGCTGAGGCTGGAACTACCAAGCAAAAGGCCTAGAGGAAGACCAAAGAGACGATTCATGGATGTGGTAAAGGAGGACATGAAGGTCGTTGGTGTAAGAGAAGAAGATGCAAAGGATAGGGTGAGACGGAGGCAGATGATTCGCTGTGGCGACCCCTGAAGGGAAAAGCCGAAAGGAAAAGAAGAAGAAGTTTCTAAGACACTTAATCCTAATTAGGGTCATTGGGAGGGTGGAGCCTATCTCAGCTGAGTCTTGGTGAGGGCAGAGTACACAATGTACAGCTTGCCAGGCCATCGGAAGGCAACACACACACACACACACCACCAGTCACACTCATAACTAAAGTTGGAGCTGTCAATCAGCCTGCTGTGTGCCTTTTTGGACCGTGGAAGGAAACCCGCAGAAGCACGAGGAGAACATACAAACTCCACAGAGAAACACCCTGAAACTGGGAATCAAACCCAGACCTTCTTGCAGTGAGGCGGATGTGCAAACCACTACACTACTGTATTATAATAATAATAATAATAATATTTACCTTGGAAACATGGCAGACTTTGCTGAGGTAATAGCAGGCTGAAAGACCACTGATCCCCCCTCCAAGAACAGCCACACACTTCTGCATTCACTCTTTCACACACACACACACACACACACACACACACACACACACACACACATTAACATTTATTCCATTTCTCAACCACTGAACTCTAATTGGGATTAAGCGGTTCAGAAAATGAATGAATAAATGAAGACACGGGTTATAAAGGGGAGAAGCATCATGAACATCTGCTCCTCCCACAGCACGATTAAGTTCACAACAAAGTGGACATTTTTTTATAATGATTTAAATGCTATAAAATGATGAACTGAACTTACTGGTGTTTCTGTTTTCGATCAGCACAAAGAGAAACACCTGAAGTCTAAGAGACCTGGAGAAGAAGAAATCACATCACACGGGTTTATTACAGCAGAGACACAGCATGAAACCCTGAGCGTGGACACTGCTCTGCTGGAGCACGAGTAGACACTGAAGAGTTAGTTGGTGTGTGTGTGTGAGAGAGAGAGAGAGAGAGAGAGAGAGAGCGAGAGGGAGGGAGGGAGGAGAGAGAGGGTGGAGTGTGGGAGATAATGAAGCAGTTTGTTATCAGTTGCACCTTATTGACCAACAGGACAAAATGATGATTCGATAGGAAAGAGACACAAGTTGCATGTCAAACGTTCATTAAAGGAAAAGTCACAAAAAAAAAAAAATTCAGAAACAGTGTCTTCAACCCTCGGACTTTACAGTGCCGCTACCCACCACATCCGGAATAAACTACAGATTCCCGTATTACGCATGTGTGTGTTCAGGCCATGCAGGGACACGGTGCTGGTGTTGGAGGGAAATCAATGAGACTGGGGTTCTGTGGAAACATTTCTGGGACTCGTGCTTCTTTTCTCATCACTGTGTTGGTGTTTTTTCATGTAGAAGTAAATACATAAATAAAAACAGTTCTACAAAGCACTACGGGGTGGTGTAGTGGTGATCATGTCCGCATCACAGCAAGGTGGTCGTGGGTTCGTTTCTCCATGCTTGTGCGGTGTTTCCTCCAGGTTCTCCGGTTTCCTCCCACAGTCCAAAGAGATGCACATGTGGCTTCCTGACTGTTTCCACTCGGCCGTAGGTGTGGGTGTATGGACGAGTGTGAATGGTTGTGTGTGGTGGTGCTGTTCGGAGTGTACCCCACCCTCACTTGGTTTTCGTTCAGATAGGCTCCACCCTCCAAACCAAATTAATGCTAGGACTAAGTGGTTCAGTAAATGAGTGACAGTTGTATATCATGTGGTAGCACGTTTTTTAAACGATGGTGCGCAACTCCACCCCCCGGACTACAGTAATGAATCCAATTCCTGTAATTACCCCAAGGTTGATTAGTTTCCTAGAACAGCATACGACAACCCTGAGATTTATTCCTCCAACACTTCAAAAAAAAGGGGAAAAAAAAGCCCCTCATAATTACAGCTTATACAGACGCTCCCCGGCTTACGAACGAGTTACGTTCCGAACGACTGTTTGTTGGATGAATTTGTCCATAAGTGGTTACAGTGCAGGTTCTTTAGAGGGGAACATCTGTTTAAAGCTTGTATAAGTAACCTATACGACTTTGTACTATATACTCTCTCTCTCTCTCTCGCTCGCGCTGCAGAATCACCTTATTTCATTCTATTGAATTGATCATTTATTGGTACAGGGTGCTGCAGTCACTGCTCGTGAGCGCGGAGCTGAAACCAGGAGCCATAGAGATCACAGGAAAACAAGTGAATCTTCTAGCACCGGGATGAGCGCGCTGCTCGTCGTTATAGCACGGGAGATGGGAAACAATGGACACATAGAATTCTTTACAAAACATAGTATACATAAATGAAATTATATATAATATTTTTAAATTAAACCTACACAATGGGTATATAAACATAGAATTCTAAAAATATAAAATGAACACTCTGTACATTATCAATATCATTATGTCCTGTGTTTAAACTCCTGGTTCCTCTCGAGCGCAGAACATACTTATATTTATCATCTATCTTTCTACAGATTTGATTCCGTTTCTATTTCCACTTGTTCTTCAATTTCATTTCATTTCACGTTTGACCTCGGACAGACCTGTTTTATCTCTGGATGTTCGCAAAACGAATGTTGGTAAGCTGAGGAGCGGCTGTATGTTAAATCCAAACACACACCGGTTCTCTGATTAGAATCACATTTAATGTTCAGGAAACCAGTACTTTCATTTGGCAGCAATAAACAGTCACCATCATCCCCATAAATGAAGATATTTGAAAAACTCATGTGCCAGAGAAACTCAAAACAACAAAAACAGAGTCCCGGGTTTAACCCGAACCGGGTCTGAAGCACCAACACCGCAGACCCGGGTTTAACCCGAACTGGGTTTGAAGGGGCAATCTGGACTGTGGGAGGAAACCGGAGCATCCTGAGGAAACCCACCTGGAGCACGGGGAGAACATGAAGACCCCATACAGAAACATTATCGGAAAGCCCGGCACTCGAACCCAAGACCTTCTCGTTGTTGCCCTCTTCACACTACCGTCTCGCACGTGACGCACAAAGTGCGTTAATATTAACTTGCTGAGAACACTAATCACATTCTGACCACTCACAGTCCACAACTCTGCACTTCTGAAACATATTAAACCTTAAAGCATTTCCACAGAAGTATGTAGAATTTTATAGAGTTACAGGATTGAGTCAACTCTTCTGTTCCACTGTTAAAGAGAAAAATAAAGAGAACCTCCACCCGCTTTCAGCTCTTCAGCACAGCGCCATTCATGCAGCGTCACAAATCTCTCCTCATTGAGTATAATGCACTCGATAGGGTGCAAGATAGTGCTGTTTCACACAATACACAAAAAGCGGAAAGGTGGATTTGGGATTGAATTGAACGGCACTTTTTACTTAGTTGTTGTATTTGAGCGATGAAAGTTGTTCACCGCCACCTGCCGTTAGGGAAGAAAACTGCCGATTAGTGAGCGGCTTCAATAAATGTTTCTTCCGATTTCTTCTTCTTCTTCCGATTTATATGTGCATTAATAACCATTAGTGTGTGTATGTATATGTGTATGTATGTAAGCATGTGTGTGTATGTACAGTAAATATGTATGTATGTATGTATGTATGCATGTGTGTATGTATGTATGGTGTGTGTGTGAGAGAGAGTGATTGTGTGTGGTATGTATGTATGTATGGATGTATGTATGTGTGTCTGTGTGTGTGTGTGTGTGTGAGAGAGAGAGAGAGAAAGTGTGTGTGTGTGTGTGTGTGTGTGTGTGTAGCCCTTGGACTCCAAAGTCACATGCGTACTCATCGATGAGAGCACGACCAATTGTCTTCTTCGATTTGAGAGACAACCAAGAAGAAGAAAAAGAAGTGTGTGTGTATGTTTGTATGCATGTGTGTCTATTTATGTGTGTGGTGTGTGTGAGAAAACTGAGAGAGACCGTGATTGTGTGTGTGAGTTGTATGTGTATGTATGTGTGTGTGTATGCGGTGTGTGTGTGAGACAGAGTGATTGTATGTGTGTGTATATACAGTGGTATGAAAAAGTATCTGAACCTTTTGGAATTTCTCACATTTCTGCATAAAATCACCATCAAATGTGATCTGATCTTTGTCAAAATCAAACAGATCAAAAAACAGTGTCTGCTTTAACTAAAACCACCCAAACATTTATAGGTTTTCATATTTTAATGAGGATAGCATGCAAACAATGACAGAAGGGGGAGGAATAAGTAACTGAACCCTCTGCCTAAGGAGAATTAAAGAGCAATTGAAACCAATTTTTACCAAACAATTTAAGTCAGGTGTGTGCCCAATCACTGATGAGTGGCTTAAAGCTGCCCTGCCCACTATAAAACACACACCTGGTAAGAATTGTCTTGATGATGAGAAGCATTGTCTGATGTGCACCATGGCTCGCTCAAAAGAGCTGTCTGAAGACCTGCGATCGAGAATTGTTGATTTGTATAAAGCTGGGAAAGGATACAAAACCATCTCTAAAAGTCTGGATGTTCATCAATCGACAGTCAGAGAAGTTGTCTACAAATGGAGAGAGTTTGGCACTGTTGCTTCTCTCCCAAGGAGTGGCCGTCCACCAAAGATGACACCAAGAGTTCAGCGCAGAATACTCAGAGAGGTAAAAAAAAAAAACCCTAGAGTGTCTGCTAAAGACTTACAGAAATCACTGGCACAGTCCAATATCTCTGTGCACACATCAACTATATGTAAAACAATTGCCAAGAATGGTGTTCATGGGAGGACTCCAAGGAGGAAGCCACTGCTGTCTAAAAAAAAACCATTGTTGCTCATTTAATGTTTGCAAAAAGGCACTTGGACACTCCACAGAAGTTTTGGCAAAATATTTTGTGGACTGATGAAACCAGAGTTGAATTGTTTGGGAGGAACACACATCATGTGTGGAGGAAAAATGGAACAGCTCACGAACATCAACACTTCATCCCCAGCATGAAGCATGGTGGAGAGTGCATCATGGTTTGGGGCTGTTTTGCTGCCTCGGGGCCTGGACAACTTACAATCATTAATGGAAAAATGAATTCAAAAGTTTATCAGGATGTTCTGCAGGAAAACCTGAGGCCATCTGTCAGACAGTTGAAGCTAAAAAGAGGATGGATGCTGCAACAAGACAATGATCCAAAACATAGAAGTAAATCAACTTCAGAACGGTTTCAGAAGAACAAAATACACATTCTGGAGTGGCCAAGTCAAAGTCCAGACTTGAACCCCATTGAGATGCTGTGGCATGACCTCAAGACAGCGATTCATGCCAGACATCCCAGGAATCTGACTGAACTACAGCAGTTTTGTAAAGAAGAATGGGCCAAGATTAGTCCTGATCAATGTGCCAGACTGATCTGCAGCTACAGGAAGCGTCTGGTTGAAGTTATTGCTGCCAAAGGGGGGCCACAAGATATTAAATGTGATGGTTCAGTTACTTATTCCTCCGCCTTCTGTCATTGTTTGCATGCTATCCTCATTAAAATATGAAAACCTATAAATGTTTGGGTGGTTTTAGTTAAAGAGTTTTAGTTTTATCATCTGTGTGATTTTGACAAAGATCAGATCACATTTGATGGTGATTTTATGCAGAAATGTGAGAAATTCCAAAAGGTTCAGATACTTTTTCATACCTGTGTGTGTATACTATGTGTGGTGAAGTTGTTTGGGCTTTTTACACCCAAGGACTAGTGGCTCATCAGGGCGGTGCTTATCTCTGGTTTCCAAAGCATGAAGCGACTAGGAGTACAACTCCTCCTGGATGGGATGCTAGTCCATCGCAGGTTACCTTCCCAGTATATTTTTACTGGTACCCATTTATTCTGCTGGGTGAACAGAGGCACACTTGTGGTTGAGAGCTTGCCCAGAGGTCATAACCTCCCGATCATGAGCACAGCACCCTAACCACTATGCCACCGTCTGTATGGGTGTGTGGGTATGTGTGTGTGTATGTATGATGTATGCGCATACAAGTCAAAAAAGGTGTGGTTTACTCTAAGGTTTTCTAACTATGTGTTTCATGAGGAAAAGGGAAACTCAAAAGACTGAAGAGTGAACACACCACCATGTCCTCCGAGAACGTGAGTCATTTCATAAAAGAAACTTTCCCCTCTCTCTCTTGCTGTCTGTCTCTTCCCTGTCTAACCCTCTCTTTCTGTCTCTATCGCGCTCTCCGTCTCGCTCTCCCATGTCCTCGTTTCCATTAAAACATCATGAACACGGTGAAAATATCCCACAGCTCTCCAGAAAGCACAGAACAGTTAAATTATTCACTGCCCTCCTCTTAAATCATTACTAATGTAACAGGAACATGTCTAACACTTTGTCTGTGTGCCATGAACATAGAATCCTGCATTAAAGAGGAATTACATTTGTGTTTTAATTCACAACTTTCTTTCATAGTACACTTACCACAAATCTAGAATTAGCAAGTACATAATGCAACATCAACACTTTGGTAGAAGTCAGACCTGTAGTGCCTGTTCTGACCACAAAGTGTCCCGGAGTTGTCTCCATGTCCAGGTCTTTCGCAGGTCCTACATATTCCAGTCAGTCCCTGGCAGATGAGTCTAGCAAATGCATACTCGG
>CM045739.1:1300000-1342500 GCA_024760905.1 Plotosus lineatus
TGAGCAGATTAGATTCACATGGCAGCACATAGAACCTGAAATCTGATTGGACAAAACAAACCTAACATTTACAGACACGCACTGGAAGTCGTGCAGGCAAGAGACACAATGAAATGAAGAGAATTGGCTGTTGGGAATAAATTAGTACAATTTAATGGAACAAATACTCGAATCTAAGTTGTAAATGTAGTTGGTGCTTCTGATGATGTTTAGGACAGCAGAGAAGGCTTTGCTTGCCCTGACAGAACAACAAGTCACCAGCAGAATGTAAATTTAAATGCGAGGCTAATTTCAGGTGGGTTTTTTTTGTTTTTTTTTAATGCATTGTCCTGACCTCAGCATTAGCAGCTGGGCCACCAGTCACTTGGTGGGACGCTGACGTTTGAGCACTGAGGAAGGTGTTGACTTCACATTTGAATTTTTTCCTGTCATGTGTGGTCACAGTTTCTTCAGGTAGACGATTCCACAATCTTACTGTGGCTGGAAGAAAAGACCTCAGGTGGCTTGTTGTTGATGAGCAGGGGCATTCTAGTGTTGCTGAGTGCTGAGCACTAGACTGTCTGGCAACATGTCCTGCTGATTTAGGCTGAGGGAGTAGGGCATTTAGTAGGGCAGGGGCTTCTTTGTGGTACATACGGTGGAGCAGTGTTGGTGCTCTCACATTTCTACGTTGTTCCAGAGGCTGAATTTGCATTTAATCCAGGTCACCTGGCTTAGATCCTATTATTTTGATAGCTCTTCTTTGTATGGTATCAAGCCATGATCATAACCCATCTAGACCGATGAGGCATATTCCATTCTGGACCTCACCATACTCTTATATATCATAGCTCTCTGGTCAGGATTCAGGTACCTGGGCACTCTTCTTCGGAGTCCCAAGCAACAGCCAGCATCTTTAGCCATCTTTTTCACGATGTGGGTCCATGTGAGGTCCTGGCGGATGGTAATTCCTCGTAACTCCACTTCATCCACCTCTGCTAGGATGGCCTCCATGAAATGGAGGTTGGGGTGGTTCCCTTCTGCATCTTTTAGTCGACTGACTGTGATGCTTGTACACTTTACTGCTCCGAAGAGGACATCCATTTAGTTGCCCATTTGTGGATTTCATGCAGGTCTTCATTGAAGCTTTTAGCTGCTGTGACTCTGTGTTTCCTATCTTTAATGATGCTTAGAACTGAGGAGTCATCTACATATAGGATAGCTTTGTTCTTAATTATGTCAGTAAAATCTTCAATGTAAATGATGAATAGTAATGGGCCCGGTATTGACCCCTGGGGTTCACCTGCATTGACTGGCTTAGCACTTGAGGTGGTGCCGTTTAAGGTCACCTTAAGTACTCTGTCAGCTAGGTAATCCTCTATCCATCTCAGCAGCGTGCCTTGTTCTTCTAGTTTTGCAATTAAGCCTTTATGCCAGACACGATCAAAGGCCCTGCTTATGTCCAGGCAGATTAACCTACCTTCTTGCAGCCAATCCTTGTGGTGGGTGTTGTAATCTCCTGTTAGCATGGTGGCTGTTGCATTTGTTTTAGAGCGTAGCTCCTCTAGGTATTCAGTATACCAGTCTATTGCTGCACTGTTAACATCTGGTGGTCTATATAAGAGTATTCCTAAGTAAGAGGATCCCTGAGACTAGTTTGATGGATAATATCATCATTTCATGTTCAGCAGGTTCTAAGTCCTTCCTTCTATGTAGGGCAATTCCATTCTTGTAGTAGATTAGACATCCTCCCCATCCAGTTTCATTTGCTCTATCCCTACGTTCTATGGAATACCCATACTACTAATGGGTATATACAATACCCATAATACTAATATCTAAGGGGCAGTGGTGGTCAAGTGGTATAGGGCGCTGATAGTCCCACTCTCCACAAGGTTGTCACTGTCCCCCCCCCAGTGTAGCTAACTGGGTTATCAAAGGCGGGCCATGTCTGTCACTGTCTATGGTGAGAGGTTCATGTAAAAGAACCATTGCTGAATTTCGTAAAGAGGAGCTGCAAAGTCGTCAGCGTGTTTCTGTCCCTTGCTAAAAAGGGTTGTGACAGGAAGGGCATCCGACGTAAAAACCTCTGCCAAATCAAATGTGCGAATCAGATGATTCGCTGTAGCGACTCCCGAGTAAAAGGGAAAAAGCCGAAAGGAAGACAGACATTAATACTAATATCTGGGCTTTCGTCTGATACCGCAGATGTAAGCAGTGATTCTGTGACTAGTATAATGTCTGGTTTTGGTTCTTCTTGTGCCATTTTTAAGATCAGGTGATATTTATTTGCTCTAAGGCCTCTGATGTTTGAATACCACATTGTCATTTTCCAGGTTTGCGGTCCATTTGTCTTGCATGGGTCAGTATCGGAGTTATCCATCCAGGTATATTTTTTGTATGCTTTTCTTGTAGCAGTAAGTGGGGTAGGGGTGCTAACCCTTCGTGAAGTCTTGCAACACACACACACCCTGAGGGAAACCCTCTCACTAGGACAGCATACGGACCAAGGGGTTTTAAGCCAAGGTCCACAGTCCTTTGGTGTAGAGGTAAAGGTCATTTGCTGTATGTGGACCATCTCCCCAGATGGCCTCTCGTTCCTCCCTTGTGCTGTCATAATGGGCCTGTTCGCATAGCTGAAATTTTCTTTTTCATAAACGCTACTGGGGATATTAATGCTGCTGTGAATAATTTGTTTTTAACTTACTTTACTTCATAGTCTGTTTGATTCCCTTTAATTCTATTGGCCAGGATATGTCATCAGAATGGAGAATCATTGACTGCACAAGATTGTGCTGTACGGCAAGCTGTCCACTGCTCATAGCGACAAGGAGCACCCAAGAAGAGACACAAAGATTCTCTGAAGAAATCCCTTGGTACCTGTGACATCGACCACCACCGGTGGTCTGCTCTCGTCGCACATCATGACGCCTGGCAGAACACAATTCATCAAGCCGTCTGCTCCTTTGAGAACTTCCACAGAGTCAACCTCATGGAGAAAAGGAGCAGGAGGAAAAACAGTGACACTGCAGCCCCGCTACCACCTAATCGGACCTTTCCCTACAACCGGTGTAGAAGAGTTTGCTTGTTCTACATTGGCCTTGAGCCGTTCAGGGTGTACCCTGCCTCCGCCTAGAGTCCACTGAGATGGCCACCCCACAACCCTAATTAGGATTAAGCAATTCAGAAAATAAATGAATAATTTATTTCCACCTTTATACCCATCACTCTATAGGTGAATAATTGCTGACTGGAGTCCATTTGTCATGCTATAAAGTATTGGCCCCACATGTGTCCAGTCTGCTGATATCTGTAACACCTGTAATATTAAAATATAATGGGTTTTTTTCCTTTTTTCCCTTCCACTGACTCACAGCTTTAGTTTTTATTTATATCCAGGTTTTTTGATGAAGGTTCACAGGAACTTGGCTGTGCTCCGTGTCCTTGTCCAAGTTTTATCTCTGTAAATGCTCCTCTTATCTCTCTGCATGCCTCAAGTTCCTCCTCCAACCCAAAATGTACACTTGTTGTTTTAAATCTTTAAGTGGCCCTGATTTCACTACACGAAGCAGCCTGATCCAAACTTCATCCCACCATTCCAAACATTTCACTGAGTTTCAATGCTGGTTATAATGTAAATGTCTTCCTGTTCGTGAAATGATTCGTGCAAAGAAATCAGCTTCCTGTTTTACAGAAATGGTTTAATCCAAGTGATTCTGTTCTTGCTTTTCAAAGCAATATTATTAATCAACATGCGAACGAGGGGAAAAAGATAGCAATGAAAGATGAAATTGGGATAAACCACATCTCTGCTCTGTGATGAGTCAGAATAAATGTCGTGTCTGTGCTGTGATGTTCCTGGATAAAAGGCATCTCTGTTCGACGTGTCTGGATGAGCTGCATGTCTGCACTGTGACGTGTCTGGATAAACATCGTCTCTGTGCTGCGACGTGTCTGGATAAAAGGTGTTTCTGCAGTGCAAAGTGTCGGGATAAACAGCGTGTCTGTGCTGCGATGTGTTGGGATAAACCGCATCCCTGCTCTGCGATGTATCTGGATAAACGGCGTCGCTGCACTGTGAAGTGTCAGGATAAACGGCATGTACCTGCTGCGACATGTCGGGATAAGCCACGTCTTTGCGCTGCGATGTGTCTGGATAAATGGTGTCTCTGCGCTAGAATGTGTCGGAATAAACAGTGTTTCTGCACTCAGACGTGTAGGGATAAACAGAGTCTCTGTACTGTGATGTGCCTGGAAGAACCATGTCTCTGTGCTGCGACCTGTTGGGGAAAATGGTGTCTCTGCTCTGAGACATGTCTGGATAAACAGCATCTCTGCACTGCAACGTGTCAGGATAAACGGCGTCTCTATGCTAAGACATGTCTGGATGAATTGTGTCTCTGCGCTGCGACATGTCAAGATGAATTGCATCTCTGCACTGCAACGTGCCGGGATAAACCATTTCTCTGTGCTGTGACATGTCTGGATACACGGCGTCTCTGTGCTGTGATATGTCGGGTAAACTGTATTGTGCCGTGCGTGTCTGGATAAACGGCGTCTCTGTGCTGTGACGTGTCAAAAAACAGGCATCTCTGGCATCTCTGTGCTGCGATATGTTGGGATAAACTGTGTCTCTGTACTGCAACTTGTCGGGATAAACCATGTCTCAGCGCCAGCGTCTCTGTGCTGCAACGTGTCTGGATAAACAGCATCTCTGCCCTGCAACATGTCTGCATAAGCTCTGTGCTACAATGTGTCGAGATAATTCGCGTCTCTGTGCTGTGACATGTTGGGATAAGCGGCATCTCTGTGTTGCGACGTGTCTGGACAAACCATGTCTCTGCACTGTGACTTGTCGAGATAAACTGCGTCTTTGCGCTGTAACGTATTGGGATAAACTATTTCTCTGCGCTGCAAAGTGTTGGGACAAACGGCATCTCTGCACTGCAAAGTGTCTGGATAAATGGCGACTCTGTGCTACAATGTGTCTGGATGAACCGCATTTCTGCGCTGCAACATGTCGGGATAAACTGCGTCTCTGCACTGTAACGTGTTGGGATAAACCATTTCTCTGTGCTGTGACATGTTGGGATAAACCATGTTGTTATGGTATCTAATGTCAATGGACCACACAACAGTCTTCAACTTATGTTTCCGAGACAACAGAAATTTGATCCTGCAATACTGACCGGAATGTCTCGGGAAATGAAAGTAGAGGTCAGTGTTTTTTTGTAAACAAAACAAATGATTTATTTCTGAAACAAACTTAACAATACACTAAGTCATACAACTACAGCACATGACATAATATGATGTAGTCTGACCTGACACCTGGACATTTCACGCACTGTCACCAAAAGCCCAGTAGGATCCTTTATCACAATAGAGTTCAATCAAGATTTTCCAAATGGTTCCTGTTGTTTAGTCCCATTTGATTCTGCAGGCATCTGCGTTTTAAAGACTGTAGAACACTGCGCAAATATTTCACAAACTGGTCCAACATTCTGTATCATACAGCAAATTGTCCACGCTTCACAGATTCTTCGCTGTGCATTAATCGGAACAGGCCTTTCACTCTTACCCCTGGTAACACTCGCTCTGGTTTCTCACTCGTGATGTAAATGTTCTCTCCCGAGTGGATACCTGGTAACATTTGAGCTTACCGGTTCTTGTGAAGTTCTTCCCACAATCCAAGCATGTATACAGCTTTGATCCAGAAGCAGCAGGAGTCTGTGGAGATTCTCCTCCAGAGCATGGACTACAGAATCAGGACCTGTAATGATCTCCTGAGGTTCGGTTTCAAAAGCCCATATAAAGCAAACACACCTTCGCCTGCACCTCACTATCCAATCAGTGTCCTCCACACCCATCTTCTTCTTCATGTTCACCTGAGATAATCAAGGTTAAGAAACAAAACGGCTACATGCATCATGGTGACCAACCTAAATCTTTATCACAACAAATACATGTAACAATGTCTCTGCGCTGTGATGTGTCAGGTAAGTGGCATTATGTCATGTCGGGATAAACCGTGTCTCTGTGCTGCAACGTGTCTGGATACACGGTGTCTCTGCTCTCAATGTGATAGGTAAACGGCATTATGGCATGTCGGGATAAACCCCGTCTCTGTGCTGCGACGTGTCTGGATGAACCGCGTCTCTGTGCTGCAACGTGTCTGGATGAACCGCGTCTCTGTGCTGTGGCGTGTCGAGATAAACTGTGTCTCTGCTCTGCAACGTGTGATGACAAACCGCATTTCTGCACTGCGACCTGAGACAAACCAGTTCTCTGCACTGCGACATCTCTGGATAAAAGGCATCTATGCGCTGCATCATATCGGGGTCAACTGCGTCTCTGTGCTGTGACATGTCGTGATATACGCTGTGATGTGTTGGGATAAACCGTGTATCTGCACTGCGACATGTTGGGATAAACCGTGTCTCAGCACTGTGACGTGTCGGGATAAACGGCATCTCTGCGATGCAATGTGTCGGGACAAACCATGTCTCTGCACTTGTGGCGTGTCAGGATAAACAGCGTGTCTGTGCTTCGACGTGTTAGGATAAACAATGTCTCTGTATTGTGGTGTGTCGGGATAAGTGGAATCTCTGCATTGCGACATGTTTGGATAAACAGCATCTCTGCTGAAATGTATCGGTATAAACCATGTCTCTGTGCTGCAATGTCTCAGGATAAATCACGTCTCTGTGCTGCAACCTGTTGGGATATATGGCATCTCCGTGCTGTGATGTGTCGGGATAAACAGTGTCTCTGCACTGTGATGTGTTGGGATACACAGCATCTCTTCACTGCGACATGTTGGGATAAACCGCATCTCTGTGCTACAACGTGTCAAGATACACGGCGTCTCTGTGCTGTAACATGTCAGGATAAACTGCGTCTCTGTGCTGTCACGTGTCGGGGTAAACTGCATCTCAGTGCTGCAACGTGTCGGGGTAAACCGCCTGCCCGTTTTGTTGGTTATTTGAATGACAGTGTCTGGGCATCGTTGGCATTTACACTCCTCAGTGCGGCTCCTTCACTCCCCCGAGTCCGTTGATGTGATTGGCATTAAACATGAGCGCTGCAGCAGCACACGGTCACATGGAGGGGATGTGTGAGGAAACTGATAATAACTTGACTCCTTACAGCCTGCATCATGAATCTACCTCTGCAGACAGACTGCAGGCTTTTAGTCTGCTTGGTTAAAACTCAAAACTCACAACACATGAACTTCACATGAATGCCACATGAATACAGATTCACATAAATTTAACATTTAATTTCAAAACATAAATGTTGATGCGAGTTCAGAATGTAACTTTGGCTAAACTAACATGTTTAGCATCGTTTTCTGTTTGGTTCATGGACAAGGGGTTTATCTTTTAAATCGGGGAAATTCTGAATTAGGGTCGTGGGGAGACTGGAGCCCTTCTCAGCCAACTCCGGGCAAGGGTAGTGTACACCCTAAACAGGCCCAGGCCATTGCGGGGCAGAAACACGCTGATGGCTCTGCAGCTCCTCTTTATGAAAGACAGCAATGGTTCTTTTACATCAACGTCCACCACAGACAGTGAGAGACATGGCTGACTTTTGATAACCCAGTTAGTGCACTGGGGGGACAGTGACAACTCGTTGAGAGTGGGGCTTGAACCCCCAACCTTAGGATCAGTAATCCAACACCTTTACTCACAGGCAACCACTGCACTGTGTGTGTGTGTGTGTATATATATATATATATATATATATATCTTCTTCTTCTTTTACTTTCGGCTGTTCCCTTCAGGGGTCGCCACAGCAAATCATCCGCCTCCACCTCACCCTGTCCTCCGCATCTTCTTTTCTGACTCCAACGACCTTCATGTCTTCCTTCACCACATCCATAAATCTCTTCTTTGGTCTTCCTCGAGGCCTTCTGCCTGGTAGTTCCAACCTCAGCATCCTACTGCCAATATACTCACTATCCCTCCTCTGTACATGTCCAAACCATCTCAATCTAGCCTCTCTGACTTTGTCTCCAAAACATCTTACGTGGGCTGTCCCTCTGATATACTCATTTCTGATCCTATCCATCCTCGTTACTCCCAGAGAGAACCTCAACATTTTCATCTCTGCTACCTCCAGCTCTGCCTCCTGCCTTTTCCTCAGCGCCACTGTTTCTAAACCATACAACATCGTTGGCCTCACCACCGTCTTGTACACTTTTCCCTTCATTCTTGCTGACACTCTCCTATCGCACATCACACCGAACACTTTTCTCCAACCATTCCAGCCTGCCTGCACACGCTTCTTCACCTCTTTTCCACACTCTCCGTTGCTCTGGATTGTTGAGCCTAAGTACTTAAAATCCTCCACCTTCGTTATCTCTGCTCCCTGTAACACCACCGTTCCTCCTGGGTCCTTCTCATTCACACACATGTATTCTGATTTTCTGAGGCTAACCTTCATTCCTCTCCTTTCCAGGGCATACCTCCACCTCTCTAGATTTTCCTGCACTTGTTCTCTGCTCTCACTACAGATCACAATGTCATCTGCAAACATCATAGTCCATGGAGATTCTTGTCTCACCTCGTCTGTCAGCCTGTCCATCACCATAGCAAACAAGAAGGGGCTCAGAGCTGACCCTTGATGCAGTCCCACCTCCACCTTGAATTCGCCGGTCACACCGACAGCACACCTCACCACTGTCTTACATCTCTCATACATGTCCTGCACCACTCTAACATACTTCTCTGCCACTCCAGACTTCCTCATGCAATACCACAGTTCTTCTCTCGGCACCCTGTCATATGCTTTTTCCAGATCCACAAAGGCACAATGTAGCTCCCTCTGACCTTCTCTGTACTTCTCTATTAACATCCTCAAGGCAAACATTGTATCTGTGGTGCTCTTTCTTGGCATGAAACCAAACTGTTGTTCACAAATGCTGACCTCTGCCCTTAGTCTAGCTTCCACTATTCTTTCCCATAACTTCATCGTATGGCTCATCAACTTTATCCCTCTGTAGTTGCCGCAACTCTGCACGTCTCCCTTGTTCTTAAAAATGGGCACCAGCACACTTCTCCTCGACTCCTCCGGCATCTGCTCACTCTCTAGTACCTTGTTGAATGTTCTTGTCAGAAAATCTACTGCTACCTCTCCTCGACACTTCCATACCTCCACAGGTATATCATCAGGACCAACTGCCTTTCCATTCTTCATCCTCTTCAATGCCCTTCTCACTTCACCCTTACTGATCTTTGCTACATCCTGCTCCTCAATGGTTACCTCTTCTACTCTTTTTTCCCTCTCATTTTCCTCATTCATCAGCTCTTCAAAGTACTCTTTCCATCTTCCCAGCACACTTCTGTCATCAGTCAATACATTTCCCTCTGTCCTTTATCAATCTAACTTGCTGCACGTCCTTCCCATCTCTATTTCTCTGCTGTGCCAACCTGTATAGATCATTTTCTCCCTCTTTACTATCCAATCTATCATACAAGTCATCATACGCCCTCTGTTTGGCCTTAGCCACTGCTACTTTCGCCTTATGCTGTGTCTCCCTGTACTCCTGTTTACTCTCTTCGGTCCTCTCAATGTCCCACTTCTTCTTAGCTAATCTCTTCCTTTGTACACACTCCTGCACTTCCTCATTCCACCACCAAGTCTCCTTATCTACTTTCCTTCCAGAGGACACACCAAGTACTCTCCTACCTGTGTCCCTGATCACATTTGCTGTGGTTGTCCAGTCATTTGGAAGCACTTCCTGGCCACCCAAAGCCTGTTTCAACTCCTCCTTGAAGACACTCTTCCTTTTTCAGCTTCCACCACTTTGTCTTCTGCTCTGCCTTTGCCTTTTTCACCTTTCTCACCATCAGAGTCATCCTGCACACCACCATCCTATGCTGTTTGGCAACACTCTCACCCACGATGACTTTGCAGTCACTGACTTCCTTCAAATTACATCGCCTACACAAGATGTAGTCTACCTGTGTGCGCCTACCTCCACTTTTATAAGTCACCCTATGCTCCTGTTTCTTCTCAAAGAAAGTATTCACCACAGCCATTTCCATCCTTTTTGCAAAATCTATCAACATTTGTCCTTCTGCGTTCCTGTCTTGGATACCAAACCTGCCCATCACTTCCTCGTCCCCTCTGTTGCCTGCACCAACATGTCCATTGAAGTCTGCACCAATGACCACTCTTTCACCTCTGGGGGTACTCTGCATCACTTCATCTAACTCACTCCAGAATCTCTCCTTCTCTTCCAGCTCACATCCTGCCTGTGGGGCATAAGCACTAACAACATTGAGCATTACACCTTCAATTTCTAACTTGAGACTCATCACTCTGTCTGACACTCTTTTCACTTTTAGAACATTCCTGACAAACTCCTCCTTCAAGATGACTCCGACTCCATTTCTCTTCCCATCCACACCGTGATAAAATAGCTTAAACCCTGCTCCTAAGCTTTTAGCTTTGCTACCTTTCCACCTGGTCTCCTGAACACACAGTATGTCCACCTTCCTCCTCTGCATCATGTCAACCAGCTCTCTACCTTTTCTGTGCATAGTTCCAACATTCAAAGTCCCCACTCTCAGTCCTAGACTCATGCCTTTCCTCTTCTCTCTCTGCCTACGGACACGCCTCCCACCTCTCCTTCTTCGACGTCTTCGACCAACAGTAGTCCAATTTCCATCAGCACCCTGTTGATTGACAGCACTGATGGCGGTCGTTGTTAACCCGGGCCTTGACCGATCCGGTATGGAGGTAATACTTTTGATTTGCATCATCAATAATTGGCATTGGTTTTACGTCGGATGCCCTTCCTGACACAACCCTCTGCATTTCTCCGGGCTTGGGACCGGCATGAGGGGGAGAGACACTGGTTGGTGCCCCCCCACCTCATGGCTGCATTATATATATATATATTTATATATAAATATAATATAAAAAATGTGTGTGTGTGTGTGTGTGTGTGTGTATGTATGTATGCGAGAGTATATGTATGTGTATGTATGTGTGTGTACAGTATGTATGTGAGAGTACACAGTGAGTCGTCGACTTACGACCTATGCAAGTTACATCTGATCGACTTTACGACCGCAAAAGTGGTGAAGCATGATTCATGGCAGTGCAGTGCGAGTGTTGCGTGCGACAGTTCTTTGTGCTGCCAGCATCTTAAAAGGCCAAGCAGGAGCTGTGTGTATATATATATATATATATATATATATATATATATATATATATATATATATATATATATATATATATATATATATGTGTGTGTGTATGTATATATATATATATATATATATATATATATATGTGTGTGTGTGTGTGTATGTATCAGGTGGAATTGAGAATGCAGTGATGAATCACTTTATTGAATACAGTATACTGAATGAAATCAGTCAAACACATCGAATAGCTTCATAGCCCTCTGATACATCGGCACACCTGATTGGCCGGTTTAAGAAGCAGTAACATTTTATATCATTTTTTTTCTCTTGCTATCACAATTCAAAAAAGATCAAGGAAAAAAATAAGAAAATGAGAGAGCCTGGATAAGGGGAAATAGAAAGAGAGAGAGAGAGAGAGAGAAACCTGTAATTCGTTACTTGTACGTCTATCGAAAGAATAACGGAGTATTGACGCGAGCTTCATTGTGTCTTCGACCTATGAAGATTTCTTCTGTTTCTTCTTCTCAGCTTCCTCCTCTTTTTCTTTCTCAATTTCAGCAACCAACGTCTCGATCCCTTTGTTTATCTATCACTGATTTTCTTATCCTTCTCCTCTTTATTCTTTCTCCCTTTTTCCTTCCTGTTTTTTAAATTAACTTTTTGTTAGTCTCTTGTGATTAATCTGTTTATTCTGTGGTTTTTCTCTTCTCGTCCCTCTCCCGTCACTCTCAGTCAGTTCCCGAACATAGTGGAGTGTTCATGTCTCTGTGTTGAAGATGAGAATAGACTCTTATCTCCAGTGATGTGATGAACATGGTGGAGGTGTTGAATGCTGTTGGAGCGTCAATGTGTCACCTTTAGGGAGATTCTTCAGCCAACCGTCCGATATTTTGAGTGGTCAAGTGCGTCATTATACTCATACTACATATACCATACTATTATTATTATTATTATTATTATTATTAAGTTTTTCAGATTTAGTGGTGCAGAAAATGTGGACTGTGATTGGTCAGAAAGAGCACAATTCTGGATTGTGATTGGTCAGAAGGTGCTGAGTTCTGGATTGTGATTGGTAAAACAGGATGAATTTTATACATCTTCAGCTAAAATAGTGGAGCAGATTTACATTAATGCACTTGTTCTATTATTATGACCATTTCTATAGTAACTGGTCATTCACAGGGAAACTGGAATCATGAAAACACCTCATCATGTTCTATATTTTATTTAATAAATCAGTTAAAGTGGCCGTACTCATGTATACTCCTGTTGGGCTCCTGCTTTACAGCCCGACATGGTGACAGTGAGAACGTGTGGATTTTCCATTCCTCTAGATGATGATACTGAGACGAGAGGAGTGGAGACGAGTTATAATGGAGCAGCGAGTCCCATCACATCAGGGTCACCTTTAATGGTGGAAAGGTCACCATCCTCAACGTCAAGAGACTCTTCAAAAGCAGCCCACTCTCTCTGTGTGCCACTGTCACACTTCCACACTTTGTTACCTTCCTCAACCTTCAATACCCTTATAGACAACGCTAGCTATAGTAGAAAAAATTAGCATGAAATGAGATCGTCAGACCGGCTCAGAACGGGTCATTATCCACTTGAAAAACTAGCAAAATCTATCCTGATACAAACACACCCACACAATCACGCCATGCATTATAAATCCTACAGAATATGACTCAGGCACGAATTGCTAACACTTTGCTAACAGACTGTAATATTAGCAACAAAAAAATAATAAATAGCTAAACACTGATCTCAGCATGAGGCAGAAAGATTAAAACTCTGATTAAATTATCTCTAAATACTTTATATTATTTCCCAGTTTCTATCCTTTTAAGTTACTAAGTGCTGGCATTGATAAGATAAGATAAGATAAGATCCAGCTTTATTAATCTCACAATGGAGAAATTCACTGTTACAGGCTCTTGAGGTACTATCAGTAGGGGGTGCAAAAATAGATACAAGTACGAACATACACACATACATATATATTATATAAGTAAATAAATAAATAGATACATAAATAGTATAAATTACTAAACAATAAAAGAAAAGAAAAGAATGGAGCAACTTTATAGATTGGCCTATATTAAAGTGTAATGTATCTGAGTGCAGAGTAGATGGGTTGATATGGTTCACAGTCAGTGGGGTAGATGTGGTTGATTAAAGTGCACGGGGGTTTCTATTGCACATAACCGGTATTTTCACAGACAGTTACAAAGTGGCGTTGTACAGTCTGATAGCGGTGGGAATGAACGACCTGCGGTAGCGCTCCTTCCTGCACTGAGGATGCCTCAGTCGTCCACTGAAGGAGCTGCTTAGCTCCTCGACAGTCTGGTGCAGTGGGTGAGAGCTGTTGGACAGGATGGATGTGAGCTTTGCTACCATCCTCCTCTCACTCACCTCCTCCACAGAGTCCAGTGGGCAGCCGAGGACAGAGCTGGCCCTCCTGACCAGCTTGTTCAGTCTCTTTCTGTCCCGCTCTGTGCTGCCCGGGGCCCAGCAGATGGCAGCGTGAGAGGATTGCAGAGGCTACCACAGAGTCATAAAATGTCCTGAGCAGAGGTTCAGATACGCCGAAGGACCTGAGTCTCCTCAGAAGGTGGAGGCGACTCTGGCCCTTCTTGTACAGGGCGTTGGTGTTGTGGGACCAGTCCAGTTTATTGTTAAGGTGAACACCCAGGTACTTGAAACTGTCCACTGTCTCAATGTCCTGTCCCTGGATGTTCACTAGTAAATGTGTGTGTGTGTGTGTTTGAGTGCTTCTCCTGAAGTCGACCACCATCTCCTTCGTCTTCCTGGTGTTCAAGCACAGGTGGTTGCGCTCACACCAGTCCACGAAGTCGACGATGACCGACCGGTACTCCAGCTCGTTCCCCTCTGACACACGGCCCACGATGGCGGAGTCGTCCGAGAACTTCTGGAGGTGGCAGCTGTTTGTGTTATATATGAAGTCCGAGGTATAGATGTTAAAAAGGAAGGGTGAGGGGACGGTGGCCTGCGGTGCCCCCGGGCTACAGACTACCACCTTTGACTTACAGCACGCCAGCCGCACGCACTGTGGACGGTTAGTAAGGTAGTCAATAATCCAGGCAGCAAGATGCCCGCCCACTCCCACGCCCTCCAGCTTCCCGCAGGCGCGCTGGCCTGATGGTGTTGAAGGCGCTGGAGAAGTCAAAGAACATGACCCTCACAGCGCTGCCGGCGATCTCCAGGTGGGTGAGTGCCCGCTGCAGAAGGTAGATGACCCCCGTGTACTTTAATCAGCCACATCTACCCCACTGACTGTGAACCATATCAACCCATCTACTCTGCACTCAGATACATTACACTTTAATATAGGCCAATCTATAAAGTTGCTCCATTCTTTTCTTTTCTTTTATTGTTTAGTAATTTATACTATTTATGTATCTATTTATTTATTTACTTATATAATATATATGTATGTGTGTATGTTCGTACTTGTATCTATTTTTGCACCCCCTACTGATGGTACCTCAAGAGCCTGTAACAGTGAATTTCTCCATTGTGAGATTAATAAAGCTGTATCTTATCTTATCTTATCTTATGACGGCGTCTTCTACTCCGATGTTGGGCCTGTAGGCAAACTGCAGCGGGTCTAGGGTGGGGCTCACCATAGAGCGGAGGTGTTCAAGGAGGAGCCTTTCCATGATCTTAATGAGGTGGGAGGTCAGGGCGACAGGTCTGTAGTGGGCTGGTTCCTTCGCTTGTGCTGTTTTGGGAACCGGAACCACACAGGAGGTCTTCCATAGGACTGGAACCTTCTCCAGGCTGAGGCTCAGGTTGTACAGGTAGCATAGTACCACACAGAGCTGGTCTGCGCAGGTCCTCAGCAGCCTGGGACTGATGCCATCAGGTCCTTCAGATTTCCTCTGATTTAGTCGCCTCAGCTGTCTCCTCACCTGGTCTGATGTGAGGGAGAGGGGGCTGGGGTGGGCTGCAGAGGGAGGGGATGTGTCTGTCGGGCTGTAGCAGTCAAGTGAAGTTGGCCTGGGGAGGGGGAGGTGTCAGCTGGTCTGGAGACGTGTGAAGAGGGGAGGGGAACGGGAGGGGTGCAGAGGGGAGGGGGAGAATCAAACCTGTTGAAGTAGCAGTTTAGTTCATCCGCCCAGCGCTGGTCACCATCAGCTGTCCCTCTGACACTCTGCCCAAATCCAGACATGGTCTTTAGTCCTCTCCAGACGTCCCGCACGTTGTTCTGAGCCAGCTTCTCCTCCATCTTCTTCCCATAGTCCTTCTTTGCCCTCCTGATCCTCCACTGGAGCTCACGCTGGACCTTCTTCTGCTCCTCTCTGTCCCCCGAGATGAAAGCCCTCTTTTTCTGGTTCAGGAGGACTTTGAGCTCAGGGGTGACCCATGGGTGGTTGTTGGAGAAGCACCGTACTCTCCGTGTTGGCACAGTGCTGTCCACGCAGAAGTTCATGTAGTCGGTGATGCAGTGTGTGAGGCCGTCGATGTCATCACCAAAGGAGTTACAGAGCATGCTCCAGTCTTCTTCTTCTTCTTCTTCTTCTTCTTTTACTTTCGGCTGCTCCCTTCAGGGGTCGCCACAGCAAATCATCCGCCTCCACCTCACCCTGTCCTCCGCATCTTCTTTTCTGACTCCAACGACCTTCATGTCTTCCTTCACCACGTCCATAAATCTCTTCTTCGGTCTTCCTCGAGGCCTTCTGCCTGGTAGTTCCAACCTCATCATCCTACTGCCAATATACTCACTATCCCTCCTCTGTACATGTCCAAACCATCTCAATCTCGCCTCTCTGACTTTGTCTCCAAAACATCTTACGTGGGCTGTCCCTCTGATATACTCATTTCTGATCCTATCCATCCTCGTTACTCCCAGGGAGAACCTCAACATTTTCATCTCCGCTACCTCCAGCTCTGCCTCCTGCCTTTTCCTCAGCGCCACTGTTTCTAAGCCATACAACATCGCTGGCCTCACCACCATCTTGTACACTTTTCCCTTCATTCTTGCTGAAACTCTCCTATCGCACATCACACCGGATACTTTTCTCCAACCATTCCAGCCTGCCTGCACACGCTTCTTCACCTCTTTTCCACACTCTCCATTGCTCTGGATTGTTGAGCCTAAGTACTTAAAATCCTCCACCTTCGTTATCTCTGCTCCCTGTAACATCACCGTTCCTCCTGGGTCCTTCTCATTCACACACATGTATTCTGATTTTCTGAGGCTAACCTTCATTCCTCTCCTTTCCAGGGCATACCTCCACCTCTCTAGATTTTCCTGCACTTGTTCTCTGCTCTCACTACAGATCACGATGTCATCTGCAAACATCATAGTCCATGGAGATTCTTGTCTCACCTCGTCTGTCAGCCTGTCCATTACCATAGCAAACAAGAAGGGGCTCAGAGCTGACCCTTGATGCAGTCCCACCTCAACCTTGAATTCGTCGGTCACACCGACAGCACACCTCACCACTGTCTTACATCTCTCATACATGTCCTGCACCACTCTAACATACTTCTCTGCCACTCCAGACTTCCTCATGCAATACCACAGTTCTTCTCTTGGCACCCTGTCATATGCTTTTTCCAGATCTACAAAGGCACAATGTAGCTCCCTCTGACCTTCTCTGTACTTCTCTATTAACATCCTCAAGGCAAACATTGCATCTGTGGTGCTCTTTCTTGGCATGAAACCAAACTGTTGTTCACAAATGCTGACCTCTGCCCTTAGTCTAGCTTCCACTATTCTTTCCCATAACTTCATCGTATGGCTCATCAACTTTATCCCTCTGTAGTTGCTGCACCCCTCCACGCCTCCCTTGTTCTTAAAAATGGGCACCAGCACACTTCTCCTCCACTCCTCCGGCATCTGCTCACTCTCTAGTACCGTGTTGAATGTTCTTGTCAGAAAATCTACTGCTACCTCTCCTAGACACTTCCATACCTCCACAGGTATATCATCAGGACCAACTGCCTTTCCATTCTTCATCCTCTTCAATGCCCTTCTCACTTCACCCTTACTGATCTTTGCTACATCCTGCTCCTCAATGGTTACCTCTTCTACTCTTTTTCTCTCTCATTTTCCTCATTCATCAGCTCTTCAAAGTACTCTTTCCATCTTCCCAGCACACTTCTGTCATTAGTCAATAGAGTTCCCTCTCTGTCCTTTATCAATCTAACTTGCTGCACGTCCTTCCCATCTCTATTTCTCTGCTGTGCCAACCTGTATAGATCATTTTCTCCCTCTTTACTATCCAACCTATCATACAAGTCATCATATGCCCTCTGTTTGGCCTTAGCCACTGCTACTTTCGCCTTATGCTGTGTCTCCCTGTACTCCTGTTTACTCTCTTCGGTCCTCTCAATGTCCCACTTCTTCTTGGCTAACCTCTTCCTTTGTACACACTCCTGCACTTCCTCATTCCACCACCAAGTCTCCTTATCTACTTTCCTTCCAGAGGACACACCAAGTACTCTCCTACCTGTGTCCCTGATCACATTTGCTGTGGTTGTCCAGTCATTTGGAAGCCCTTCCTGGCCACCCAAAGCCTGTTTCAACTCCTCTTTGAAGACAACACGACACTCTTCCTTTTTCAGCTTCCACCACCTTGTCTTCTGCTCTGCCTTTGCCTTTTCACCTTTCTCACCATCAGAGTCATCCTGCACACCACCATCCTATGCTGTTTGGCAACACTCTCACCCACGATGACTTTGCAGTCACTGACTTCCTTCAAATTACATCGCCTACACAAGATGTAGTCTACCTGTGTGCGCCTACCTCCGCTTTCATAAGTCACCCTATGCTCCTGTTTCTTCTCAAAGAAAGTATTCACCACAGCCATTTCCATCCTTTTTGCAAAATCTATCAACATCTGTCCTTCTGTGTTCCTGTCCTGGATACCAAACCTGCCCATCACTTCCTCGTCCCTCTGTTGCCTGCCCCAACATGTCCATTGAAGTCTGCACCTATGACCACTCTTTTCACCTCTGGGGTACTCTGCATCACTTCATCTAAGTCACTCCAGAATCTCTCCTTCTCTTCTAGCTCACATCCTGCCTGTGGGGCATAAGCACTAACAACATTGAGCATTACACCTTCAATTTCTAACTTGAGATTCATCACTCTGTCTGACACTCTTTTCACTTTTAGAACATTCCTGACAAACTCCTCCTTCAAGATGACTCCGACTCCATTTCTCTTCCCATCCACACCGTGATAAAATAGCTTAAACCCTGCTCCTAAGCTTTTAGCTTTGCTACCTTTCCACCTGGTCTCCTGAACACACAGTATGTCCACCTTCCTCCTCTGCATCATGTCAACCAGCTCTCTACCTTTTCTGTGCATAGTTCCAACATTCAAAGTCCCCACTCTCAGTCCTAGACTCAGGCCTTTCCTCTTCTCTCTCTGCCTACGGACACGCCTCCCACCTCTCCTTCTTCGACGCCTTCGACCAACAGTAGTCCAATTTCCATCAGCACCCTGTTGATTGACAGCACTGATGGCGGTCGTTGTTAACCCGGGCCTCGACCGATCCGGTATGGAGGTAATACTTTTGATTTGCATTTTAAGTAATTGGCATTGGTTTTACGTCGGATGCCCTTCCTGACACAACCCTCTGCATTTCTCCGGGCTTGGGACCGGCATGAGGGGGAGAGACACTGGTTAGTGCCCCCCCCCACCTCATGGCTGCATTACAGAGCATGCTCCAGTCTGTGGTCTGGAAACAGTCCCTAAGCCTCTCATTGGTCTCCTCGGTCCACACTTTCACAGACCTCTTCTGTGCAGGTTCCTTTCGCACCCTGGGTGTGTATTGGGGGAGCAGGTAGACCAGGTTGTGGTCTGATCGTCCCAGTGGGGGGAGGGGGGAGGAGCTCTAAGCGTCCTTCACATTTGCATACAGTAAGTCCAGTGTTTTATTGTGTCTTGTGGCGCACTTCACGTATTGCATGAACGTCGGAAGAGAGGCGGAGAGAGGGGCGTGGTTAAAGTCCTTGCTGATCAGAATCATGGCGCGGGGGTGACGAGTCTGTGTCTGATTAACGGCGCTGTGTAGACGCCACACGCGTCGCCGCATCAGCCGAGGGCGGAATGTACACGCAAAACACAATCACGTGTGAAAACTCCTCGGTAGATAATATGGCGCTGCGCTTACCGCTAGCATTTCCAGGTCCCGCTGCGGCACAGCTGCTCCTTCACGTGCACGCTTGCCGGTGGCACCATCGCTCATTCACATAGACCGCCACGCCTCCTTTCTTCTTACCGCTCTCCGTTACACTCCGATCTGCACGCCGAGTGTAAATCCGTGAAGAGAAACCACAGAGTCCGGTGTGAGTTCATTCAGCCACGCCTCCGAGAAACACATGAGGCTGCAGTCCCGGTACTGCCTCTGCTGCCGGGACAGCGCCGCCAGCTCCTCCGCCTTGTTGGCGATCGCGCGGACATATCCCATGATGACAGAGGGAACACAAGTCCTCCGCGCCCTTCGTCCCCCTCTGCAGCCTCCCCTTTTCCTCCGTATTTCCAAAGGAACAACGGGCTTTTCCGCGTGAAGGAGGGCGGGGGCGCAGGCCGAGGAGGGTCTCACGTGTGTAAGACCTGCGTTGCTCAGAGCCGTCGGTGAATGAGTTTCCTGACGCCGATCCAAAAGTGAAAATAAAAGTGCACAGAAGAACAAAAGCATCATGAAAGTATGTTTTCCAGATGCAGGATTGAAGAAAGAAAAAGAAAATTTGAAAAAAGATAAAGAAACACGCCTATATACAATAGAAAAGAGAAAAAAAAGAAAAATAAACTGAAGAGCTCCTGTAACTGGCTGCAGGTCACCCGGCGCCATCTTGGGAAGGCCGTTAATCACAATAGCTAACGTTCGATTCGCATTACTGGGGGAAAATAATAACTTTATTAACCAGAAGTGGGCAGTGGTGGCCTGATGGTAAAGGTGCGAGATCATTAATCCTAAGGTTGAGGGTTCAAGCCCCACTCTCAATGGGTTGTCAGTGTGCAGCTAGCTGGGTTCTCGAAGGCCGGCCATGTCTTTCACTGTCTGTGGTGAGAGGTTCTTGTAAAAGAACCATTGCTGACTTTCATCAAGAGGAGCTGCAAAGCCATCAGCGTGTTTCTGCCCTGCGATGGCCTGACAAGCTGTCCAGAGTGTACTCTGCCCTCTCCAGGAGTCAGCTGGGATGGGTACCAATGGTTCAGAAAAATGAATGAATTAAACAGAAGTAATTATGGCAATAATGTTATAAAACTGATGGTGTTCGACATTCGACAAATACTTTACAATAAACTACCTACAACAAAAATAAATGAATAAATAAATAGACATTACTCTTCTTCTTTTCCTTTCAGCTGTTCCCTTCAGGGGTCGCCACAGCATATCATCTGCCTCCATCTCACCCTGTCCTCTGCATCTTCTTCTCTTACACCAACGACCTTCATGTCCTCCTTCACCACATCCATGAATCGTCTCTTTGGTCTTCCTCAAGGCCTTCTGCCTGGTAGTTCCAACCTCAGCATCCTACTACCAATATACTCACTATCCCTCCTCTGTACATGTCCAAACCATCTCAATCTAGCCTCTCTGACTTTGTGTCCAAAACATCTTACATGTGCTGTCCCTCTGATGTGCTCATTCCTGATCCTATCCATCCTCATTACTCCCAAAGAGAACCTCAACATTTTCATCTCCGCTACCTCCAGCTCTGCCTCCTGTCTTTTCCCCAGGGCCACTGTTTCTAAACCATACAACATCACTGGCCTCATCACCGTCTTGTACACTTTAATAGACACTACAGACACATATAATATGGTTTTGTGTATAATTTATGTCTGGTGTGTGTGTGTGTGTGTGTGTGTGTGTGTGTTAGTTGTAGTTCCCATGTAGTGTTTTTCTGCCTGGTTACTTTCAGCTGGCAAAGCTGTGAAGCTCAGCAAGTTTCCTCTGTCCTTGTGCTGTGATTGTAAAGTGAAATACACCGAGTGAAAGCACTGAGATCTACACACACCATCTACACAAACCAACTACACACAAGGTCGACACAAACCATCTACATACATCATCTACAAACACCATCTACATAAACTGTCTACACACACCGTCTGCATACATCATCCACATACATCTTCTACACACACCATCTACACACCGTCTACATACACTGTCTACACAAACCATCTACATACATCATCTACACAAACTGTCTACACACATCGTCTACACACACCATCTGCATAAACCATCTACATACATCTTCTACGCACACCATCTACACACCGTCTACACACACCGTCTACACAAACCATCTACATACATCATCTACACAAACTGTCTACACACATCGTCTACACACACCGTCTGCATAAACCATCTACATACATCTTCTACACACCGTCTACACACACTGTCTACACAAACCATCTACATACATCATCTACACAAACTGTCTACACACATCGCTCTACACACACCGCCTGCATAGACCATCTACACACACCATCTACACACCGTCTACACACACCGTCTACACAAACCATCTACATACATCATCTACAAACACCATCTACACACCGTCTACACACACCGTCTACACAAACCATCTACATACATCATCTACACAAACTGTCTACACACATCGTCTACACACACCGTCTGCATAAACCATCTACATACATCTTCTACACAAACTGTCTACACACCGCCTACACACACCGCTCTACACAAACCATCTACATACATCATCTACAAACACCATCTACACACCGCCTACACACACCGCCTACACAAACCATCTACATACATCATCTCCACAAACTGTCTACACACATCGTCTACACACACCGTCTGCATAAACCATCTACATACATCTTCTACACACCGTCTACACACACTGTCTACACAAACCATCTACATACATCATCTACACAAACTGTCTACACACATCGTCTACACACACCGTCTGCATAGACCATCTACACACACCATCTACACACCGTCTACACCCACCGTGTACACAAACCATCTACATACATCATCTACAAACACCATCTACACACCGTCTACACACACCGTCTACACAAACCATCTACATACATCATCTACACAAACTGTCTACACACATTGTCTACACACACCGTCTGCATAAACCATCTACATACATCTTCTACACAAACTGTCTACACACCGTCTACACACACCGTCTACACAAACCATCTACATACATCATCTACAAACACCATCTACACACACTGTCTGCATAAACCATCTACATACATCTACACACACCATCTACACAAACCAACTAGCCGCATGCAGCTCTTTAGCGCCACCCTATTGGCTTCCTGGAGCTTTTTCAAAAATGTATGAACATGGAAAAAGATGTTTTTTTAAAATATAGTTTCTGTAGGAGGACAAGCCTGACAAACATTCTTAATGTGTATAAAAAATATTAGTCCTATATTTCAACATTTCTCTCAAACAAAGATTTGCGTCATAACCTGTGACACACGTTTCAGTGTGACACGTTGCCAGGCAGGTTGCTGTTGTAAACAAACTGGGGATGTGTCATGGCCATGGATCACAAAGGAAAGAAGAGAAAGATAGCTGGTGAGAACAGAGGATTCAAAGAAGAATGAATCGAATCATTTACTTTCATTGCCAATGTGGAAGGATTGCCTGTATGTTTGCTCTGTGATGAGAAACTGACAAATGACAAAAAGAGTAATTTGGAAAGACATTTCCAGGGAAGGCATGCTAAATTTGCAGCCGACCACCGAGGTGGGATTGAGAGAAAAAGTGCGATTGCAGGATTACTGGAGAAATTACAGGAGCACAAAGATAGATTTAAGAAGTGGATTGCATCTCCAAACTGTCCTGTGATAATACTTATTAATGAATAAAGTGCTCAGGCTCCTTACCAGAAGCTAGGGAAGATGTGGGGCATTTGAGCGACATCATAGGGTTTAAATAATCATTAAAAGCACACTAAAAAAAACGTGAATTTACAATTCAAGCACTCACGTTGATGACATGTGCCCAAGGAGAAAAAGAGGCATACACATCATCTGCAACCAATCAGCAGGAGGGAGAAACAAAAGCTCTCAGCCATTGGCTAAATTTAAATTACATGCCAGTAACTTCCAGGTTTGCCGCTAATCTGGAATTATGAACAATTGCAGTAAAAACTTTTAAATTTTGCACTGTGATAATATTTATGAATAAATAAAGTACTTTGCCTCCTTACCAGAAGTTAGAGAAGATGTAGGGCGTTTGAGTGGCATCATAGGGCTTAATCATTAAAACACGCTAAAAAAAATACTTTGCAATTCAAGCAATCTCGTTGATAACATGTGCGCGAAGGAGAAAAAAAGAGGTGTACACATCATCTGCAACCAATCAGCAGGAGGGAGAAACAATCTTTGTACTCAATCACCTGCGATGAGTCATGTGATGTGACATTGAACAGATAGCGCTGCTGTGCAGGTATGTAAACTCTGATGGGCCGCTGATTTCTTCATTGAATTTTTATAATTTCATAAATGCAACAAAACATAATACATTAATATAGGAATGGAAGTTAAACTTAGAGCACAAAATATCGTACAACAGAGTAGTCACGTGGTGTCATTCGCTCCAGGATGTGCTGCAGGGAAAATAAACATTTAATCATGAATGCTTATTGTGTATTTGTAGCCGACTTAGTCATTTAGATAGTTGGCTATTACACTTACAGCCTATTACACAGCCTGTGCTGCCCACATATAAAGCTTGAAGGTTTATTTTTTTGTGGCACCAGACAGTTTTGCTTTTAGTTTTTTTGGTCCAATATGGCTCTTTGAACATTTTGGGTTGCCAACCCCTGGTCTACACAAACCATGTACGCACAATGTCTACCCAAACAATCTACATACCATCTACACACCAGCTACACAATCCATTTACACACTGTCTACACACACCAGCTAGACACACCACCTACACAAACTGTCTATACACACCGTCTACACACACTGTATACACTCACTGTCTACACAAACCATCTACAAAGACCATCTACAAAAACCGCCTACACAAACCGTCTAAACAAACCCTCTACAGACCATCTACATAAACTATCTACATAAATCATCTGCACACACCATCTACAAAAACCATTTAATTTTTAATTTCAATTAAATTTTTCAATTTCAATTTATTGTAAATCAAATGGATACAGGTAAACAGGTGAACCCATTCCGGAAATAGGAAAACTAATCGAGGCAGGAGGGGTTTCACAAGTTATATTATCCTTTACAGTCTACTTTCCATATTTGTTTTGTTGTTTTTAATTTAAATAGTTATTTGTATTTATTTTCAAGGAATTTCCTTAAAAGATAAAGGGGAAAGGTTGAACAGAAAAAGATGGTGAATGAAAAAGAAAACAAATGTAATTTTACTGTACAACGTACTATTGAACAAAGAAAAAAGGAAATAGAATACGAATATCAATTGAACAATTCACAAAAATCAGAAAATAAATGTATCAGATTAGAAACATCAGCGTATCTCTCCTCAGTCTCCATCACCCTAAAAAGTATGCGATTGACGTTGTTTTTGAATATGTTTCTTTCTCTCAAAATAATTTAGGGATTTTGTTCCATAATTTAACACCAAGACGTGAAAAGGCTTCAGTGTGTTGTGATAGTCTAGAGGGTTTTAAATAAAAGTTTCCAGAAGATGCTGCTCTGATGTTGTGATGATGAACAGAATTTGATAAAGTAAATAAATGTAAAAGGTTAGGTGGAGCAACGCGAGTATTAATGTCACGCATTAGTAAAGGTATAGTTTTAAAATAAAGCATTTCTACGGGGAGGATGTGAGCATCGAAAAAGAATGGAATAGCGTGTTCTCTATTGGTGGCAAAGTATATTAAGCGAAGGGCACACTTTTGTAATACCAGAATTTTGTCCAGATTCGTTCGAGATGTTTGTCCCCACACCGCCAGACCATAAGAAAGATATGGCTGCATTAGAGATCGATGTATGTCTATTAGGATTGACTGCGGAACAAAGTGTCTTAGGCACGAGAGAATTCCGATTGTTCTACTTATTCTGAGTGTTACAGAATCAATGTGAAACTTCCAGTAGAGATTTGAGTCAATAAATACACCAAGATACTTACATATTCTTTTTGTTCAAACTGTTCCAGTTTTTGTGAAGCATTATTAATTACCTTAAGGTTTAAGTTACATTGCTGACGCTTTTGATGAGATCTGAATTTCACATAATTTGATTTTTTTCTTTTTTATATTCAGTGTTAATTTGTTGGCAATAAGCCATCAACATACATTTTCCCTCTCTTTATTTAAAGTAGATTCCAGTGATTTAATATCTTTGTCAATATCATTCACATAAATAAGGAACAATAATGGGCCAAAGACGGACCCTTGAGGTAGCCCACATACAACTGTTTCTTTCCGAGAAATGTAACTTCCGATTTTAATTGTTTGAGATCTCTCTGTAAGGTATGAACGAAACCAGTCATTTAACATACCACATATGCTATAGTGTTGTTCAGTTCAGTTCATTTGTAACCGCTTAATCCTAATTAGGATCGCGGGGAGGCTGGTGCCCATCCCAGCCAACTCCGGGCGAGGGCAGAGTACATCCTGGACAGCTCACCAGGCTATCGCAGGGCGGAAACACCCCAACAACTTTGAGGCCTACTCTTGTCGAAAGTCAGCAATGGTTCTTTTACATGCCTCACACCAGAGACAGTGTACAGTCTACACACACCAGCTACACAAACTGTCTGCACAAACCATCTCCATAAATCATCTACACACACTGTCCACACAAACTGTCTACACGAAGAATCAACTCACCATCTACACAAACTGTCTATACACACCATCTACACACAACACCAACATACCATCTACGCACACCATCTATAAAAACCATTGACACAAAACCTATACACAAACGCTTTTCCCAGCATTAGATTCGCTGTCTTCAACACAGCTGGTTTTATGAGTGTTTCACTGATGGTGTGTGGTTTGCCCTGCGTTGCGATCAGGTAAGCAGCTTCTTCGATGCTGTGAGGATCGGTTTGTTGATGGGTACAAAAGCTGAGAGCAGGCAGAGTCGCCTTTTCATCGAATCAGGCTCTCTTCACCTTGAATTCAGCAAGCGTTGTGTTCTTGTATTCTCATCTCCATGCAGCTTAAGAAAGTGTTCCTTTAGCTTTGCTGGTACCAGACAAGAATTGCTGAACTTGGCATTGCAAATCAAGCAGATCGGACGCTGACTCCCATCACGCTCCATTATATATGTGAATCCATGTTGTACATATTCATCCGACCACTCTCTTTTTTTGCTCAGCATAGTATGGATTAAAATATTAAGAAAGAAATCACATGACGTACCATCACGACAGTCACATGTCAACCACTGAGCACACCAAATTTCCTGCAGAACAGATTTGGCCAAGCAATGTAGCGTGATCACCTGCAGCCAGTGATGGCCAAGTGGGGCGTGTCGTCATGAATATGAGTCGCGTGTGTGTCTTGACCGCCGCCGAACCCCTGAGACTGACTCACCGAACCCCTAAGGTTCGCTCGAACCCAGGTCAAGAACCACTGATCTACACACATCATCTACACAAACCATCAGCACACAATCTTCACACCATCTACACTCACAAGCTACACAAATCATGATGCTAATAATATGTTTTGAAACATGACTCAGTGAATAAAATAGTTCTGAATCGTGCCGAAGTCCATGCATCAGTTGATTGTTTGGTACTTTTCTACATCAGTCAGTTCACATTGCAAATCCCCTTTATCCTTTATTAAGGTTGCAGGGTGGGTGGAGCCTATCTCAGCCAATACGGGTGAAGGCGGGGTACACCCTGAACAGCTTTTAAGTTTATTGGAGTGCAACACAAACAGAATCACACGCACACACAACCATTCACACTCGGACCTCTCTGCAATTTGGAACAGCCAGTGAATATAATGTTTAAGTCTATGGACTGTGAGAGGAAACCAGAGTACCCCGAAGAAACCCACTAATGCATAAAGAGAACATGAAAATTCCACACACAAACACTCTTGCCAAGTCCAGGCCTCGAACTCAGCACATTCTTGCTGTGAGACAGATCACTGCACATCTGTGCTGTCCTTCTCTACATCATAAAATAATAATGTTAAAGAATCATGATAATGTTCATTCCATGTACTTAGGGGTAGGATTTAATAGGAGCCCCACCCTTCCTGTTAACCTTATGTAGAACCTCATAACATTTTCACATTCAGAAAATAGAACAACTCTCTCAAAAGAAGAAGAAGCTTTAACTGCATAAAGAATCTGAGAACCATAAAACCCTCTCAATCCTCTGCTTTGAGGTTCCATGGAGAACATGAGTGTAGAGAGGCGGAGTATAGACAGATCATCAAGCATACACCTTCCATCAATCATTAGCACCTCATACTAGCTTTCATGCTAACCATTGGCACAGCCATAAGAGGGGACACAATATTTATAAACCCATCCCAAGTCCTGTGCAGTGCATTATGGGTAACAAATATGTTCCCTATCACCATATAAACACCTGAAAAGAAGATTATCTTGATTATTACAGGGATCCCTCACTTTCCGCGGTTAATGGGGACCGAGACCCCCCCCCTCCACAACCTCTGATTTCCACAAAGTAGGATCGACTCCCCTGATTGACGTATACGAACATGTATATGTGTATATAATATCAATAAATACATATTCAATACTATAATATATATATATATATATATATATATATGCTTATAATAACAACTAGGGGCAGTGGTGGTCTAGTGCTATAGGGCGCTGGATCGCTGATCCAAAGGTTGGGGGTTCAAGTCCCATTCTCCACAAGGTTGTCACTGTCCCCCCCCAGTGCGGCTAACTGGGTTATCAAAGGCGGGCCATGTCTGTCACTGTCTATGGTGAGAGGTTGATGTAAAAGAACCATTGCTGACTTTCGTAAAGAGGAGCTGCAAAGTCGTCAGCGTGTTTCTGTCCCTTGCTAAAAAAGGGTTGTGACAGGAAGGACATCCGACGTAAAAACCTCTGCCAAATCAAACGTGCGAATCAGATGATTCGCTGTGGCGACTCCCGAGTAAAAGGGAAAAAGCCAAAAGGAAGACAGACATGCTTATAATAACAACTAAACATTAAAAATAATGCATAAGATATAAATAAAATATAAATACACACATATACAGACGCGCACACACACACACACACTCAGATGCACAACTCACATAAGAATGTAAGTAATTTTGTTGTGGGGTTTTGGGTTGTTTTTTTGTTTTTGTTTGTTTGGGGTTTTTTTTGCATAATTGGACTTGTTTTATAGCATTTTCCTTAAGTTCCTTATTTTTTTTATTTTTCGATCAATATTTTTGAAAAACCCACAATGCACTGAAGCCACAGAAAGTGAATCTCGAAGTAGCAAGGGATCACTGTACTATCATGTCTGTGATTTATTAAGTTTTCGTTTAAATATGGCGCCGTTCTTGTAAGAACCTTCGCAGCATTACAGTTGGTTAAGTATCATCGTGCACCCCTTTAATAAAACGCCGTTTCAGCTTCAACATCCTGTTATTGCTCACGGTCTGATTCCCACTGCTGCTCTGCAAATGAATTCATTTTGTAACTCTGTGTGACGTCCGGCAGCGAAGTGAACATAGCAACATCACCTCTCTCTTCTGCTCCTCAGTTAAAACGTGCACGAGAGTGAATTATTGATGCGACAACCGCAAACGTCTCATGAGTTCAATCAGACACGGCAGCTTGAGCAGCAAAAACAGATTCATCTACTGATGACTGATATACAGCAAAAAGCTACTGCTATCCAGAGGGATAAAGAAACAAGCAGAAAAACAAACCCCACTCATTAATATGCAAATGAGAGTGGGAAGAGAAAGCAAACAAACAAACAAACAAACATACATTTTTTTTTAAGATAACTGAGTTTAAATGTGATTAATGAACTATTTATCCTTCATAAAAATCTAAAAGCACAAGTTCCTCAGTTTCAATGTTTACTAATACAAAAGTTCCGTTTGTTTTGGAAAAAGAAACAGAACAAAAATAAAAGCATCATCGCCATCATCATCATCACCATCATCATCATTTTCTTCCGCTAAATCTGGGGTCTGGTTGCGGGCGCAGCAGCCTAAGCAATGAGGTCCAGACGTCCCTCTCCCCAGCCACTTCCTCCAGTTCTTTTGGGGGGACACTGAGGTGTTAACAGACCAGCTGAGAGACGTAATCCCTCCAGCGTGTTCTAGGTTGACCCCAGGGTCTCATCCTGGTGGGATATACCTGAAACACCACACCAGGGAAACGTTCAGGAGACATTCTAACCAGATGCTCGAGCCACCTTACCTGGCTCCTCTCATTGCAGAGAAGCAGCAGTTCTACTCTGAGCTCTCCTTGGATGGCTGAGCTTCTCACATTATCTCTGAGGTAGAGTCCCACCACTCGGCGAAGGTCACTACCCAAAGCTCGTGACCATAGGTGAGGGTTGGAACATAGATCAACTGAAAAATTAAGAGCTTTGCTTCATCTCCCTCTTCACCATGATGGACTGGTACAGGCTCCGTTTTACAGCAGAGGCTGCAGCGATCTGCCTGTCGTTTTCCCGCTCCATCCTTCCCTCACTTGTGAACAAGACCCCGAGATACTTGAACTCCTCCATTTGGGGCAGGACCTCATTCCTGACTTGGAGGGGGAATTCCATCCTTTTTTGACTGAAGACCATGGCCTCAGACTTGGAGGTGCTGATTCTCATCCTGGCCGCTTTGCACTCGACTGCGAATTGCTCCAATGAGAGCTGGAGGTCCCGGCTTGATTAAGACAAAAGGACAACGTCATTAGCAAAAAGCAGAGACGAGATCCGATGGCCACCAAACCAGAACCCCTCAATGTCTCGACTGCACCGATAAATTCTGTCCAAAAAAAAAAAAAAATGAACAGAATCGCTGACAAAGGTCTCCAACCCTCACCGGAAACGAATTCAACCTGTTGTTCCCAATACAGACCATACTCTGGCTCCAGTGACACAGTGACAGAATGGCCTGTAGCAATGGGTCCAGAATGCTGTACTCCCAGAGAATGCCCCACAGGATATCCCAATGGATACGGTCGAAAGCCTTCTCCAAATCCACAAAACACAAGTGGACAGATTGGGCAAACTCCCATCACCTCTCCAGGATCCTGTGGAGTGTATATAGTTGGTCGAGAGTACCACAGCCAGGATGAAAACCACCTTTCAATGCTTGAATCTGAGGTTCAACTATCAGTCAGATCCTCCACTCCAGTGCCCCTGCATAGACTTTCCTTGGGTAGGATGAGGAGTGTGATTCCACGATAATTGGAACACATGTTCTGGTCCCCCTTTTTAAAAGGAGGGACTATATCACCCCAGTTTGCCAATCCAGAAGTAGGCGTTGATGAACTCGTGATGTTGCAGGGTCAATCAAAACTGTCCTACAGCATCCAGAGCCCGGAGATATTCAGGGCGGATCTCATTCAACCCAGAGCTCGACCACCGAGGAGCTTAGCTCCAGTGATGGGTGGCCCCCCACCCAAACCCCCAAGATCTTCCTCCTCCAGGAAGGGCATGTTGGTGGGATTGAGGAGATCCTTGATGTTTTCCTTCCACCTCCCGACGACGCCCCCAGTTGAGTTGAGAAGCTTCCCACTTCCACTGTAAACAGTATGTGTGGAGAATTGCTTCCCCCTCCTGAGGCGTCGGATGGTGGTCCAGAATCTTTTTGAGGTCAACTGATAATTGCTCTCCAGACCTTCACCAAAGTTCTCCAACGCCTGAGATTTTGTACTGGCGACAGCTCAAGCTGCAGCATATTTGGCATCATTGTTCGAGTTTTAAAACATTGTGATCATTTAGATGCAAAATCCTTTTCATCTTAATGTAAATATCATTCATTCATTCATTCATTAATTTTCTGAACTGCTTAATCCTAATTAGGGTCATGGGGAAGGTGGCGCCCATCTCAGCTGACCCTGGGTTAGGGTAGGTTACCCCCTGGACAGCTCGCCAGGCCATCGCAGGGCAGAAACACGCTGATGGCTATGCAGCTCCTCTTTACGAAAGTCAGCAATGGTTCTTTCACAGGAAGCTCCACTACAGTCAGTGAGACACAAGGCCGGCCTCAGCACCAGAAGATCCTGGGTTTGAGTCTCAGCCTCGGTGAGAGTGTTTCTGTTTAAGTTTTGCATATTTTCTTCGCGATCATGTGAGTTTCCTCTCGGTACTCCCGTTTCCTTCCCCAGTCCAAAGACACCCACATTAGGTATGCAACTGTTCCAAATTGGCCCGAGGTGTGAGTGAGAGTACTCACCCTAACTCTGAAAGGTTTGATCAGTGAATGGTGTATTGTTCCACTCATCCATGTGATTCTTATATTCGAGTGATTTGTTCTTTTTATCTGATTTGAAATTAACGCCACAGTGGTTCACAATGCATTGTGGGTAATTTGTGTTTCTGGTCTGAGGGGGGACGGAGAGAGGGGGGAAAATGTAGAAAAAATAGTTCTGGGACCTGAATTTTTTTTTTTCAGTTTTTTTTTACTAGAATTAATATAAACGCAAACTTTTTTTAACCAACGATTTTAAGTGCTCCTGATTGGAGTGCCTTGGGTTGCCAAATATCTGTTTAAAAACTTTTTAGCTTCATGACTAAGATCTGACATCAACGTCACTAGATTTGTTCACAGGTGAAAATAAGGAAAATGTCTTTGTCGGGGCTATATTTAATGTTTTAGTACATTTTTGTAGGACATAGAAATATTGATGTTACCATGTGTTTAAACCCAATCTGGCAACATGTCTGCATCCCTCCTCCTCCTCCTCCTTTGGTCCTGCTGCTGATTTTTCCTCAGAGCTGCACAGAGCTGTAGGAGAGTCACATCAGAAGCTTGGACTGTGAACACGGAGACGTCTATAAGCAGGGACCATTAATCAAATACTAGGTCTCAGGGAGAGCAATGTACTGAGACACAGTGCAAGGAGACAGAGACACACACAGAGACAGAGAGAGAGAGAGAGAGAGAGAGAGAGAGAGAGATAGATGGCATCATCAGATGAAGTGGAACAGATTTAAATCAAACCACTGGAACAGTAACTTAGAGAAAGAAGAAACAGTTTACTGATCCTAAACACGTGAGTTATTTGTTTATTTATTTACCATGTAAATATTACAGTAATAACAACACTGTACTCTGTGTGTGTGTGTGTGTGTGTGTGTGTGTGTGTAAGATTTTAATATACTTTATATTGTAAATATTATATAGTTGAAATATTAGGCAATGTTTTCTGAATGTTTATATCATTCTTTAACTCACTGCATATAAAATAAGTGACTGGTGTAATTATTCCGACTTAAAATCTACCCCATGTAAAGTGTAACACAGAATCAGGAACTAAAGGAGCTAGATTATACCTTAAAACATTCCTGTAGAATCTCCTCGTGTTCCACTTACACACTGAAACAGAGGAAGGCAGAACGGGTAGCACATCACCTGAACACCCAGGTAAGATACACATCCGGCTTCCTCAGCTTCATCGACTGAAATGTTTTGAGACGCATTGGGAAAATGATGGGTTTAGACCAGACCCCCCCCCCCCCCTTGCATTTTTATTCCAGTTGTAAACATTTAAGAATAAAACACTTGCGCTAGGGGCAGTACATTGGTATAGTGGTCAGCATGTCCTCCTCACAGCAACAAGGTCATGGGTTTGAGTCCCAGGCTCGGCGAGGGCGTCTCGGTGTGGAGTTTGAATGTTCTCCCTCACTGGTGTGGGTTTCCTCTGGGTACTCCAGCCTCCTCCCACATTCCAAAAACAGACAAATTAGCATAATTGGCTGTTCCATATCACACCCAGGTGTGAGTGTGAGTGTGAGTGTGAATGGTTCTGAGTGTGGGTTGCTCTGCAATTGACTGGCGAGGGTCAGGGTGGACCCACCTTCACCCAGAATTGGCCGACATCGGCCCCACCCTCCCCTGTGATGCGAATTAGGATTAAGTGATTCACAAGATGAATAAATGAATGAAAGATCTTCTTCTTGTCTTTTCAGCTTTTTCCCTTATTCTCGGGAGTCGCCACAGCGAATCATTTGATTCGCACATTTGATTTGGCATAGGTTTTTACATCGGATGCCCTTCATGTCACAACCCTTTAGCAAGGGACAAATGAATGAAGGATAATTTATAAATATTTTATGCTGTACATTCATTAATTTACCCCGAGAAGGGTTTTAATGAATGCATAGTGTAATCAATTTTTAAGTAATATTTAAATGAGCTTATAATGTTTGTGAACTGAACTATGCAAATAAAATGCCAGCTGTTGTTTCAAGGGCAGTATATTTATCATCGGAGGAACTGAATCTCATTAGATTTGAATTTGAAATGGTAGTAACCACAACCTTAGAGACTCGTAATTAATTTTTACTGCATTTTGCTACATTGTTTATTATTATTATTATTATTATTATTATTATTATTATTATTATTATTGTTGTTGTTAATTAGTGTAGTGTTGTGTCTATACATGTAAACAGTGTAGTGCTGAGGCTTGTTTTGATATTTTTAATGAATGATTGATGTTTAATATGAACTTGACTGTTTACAAGTTAAAATAACTTTTATGACGTGTTTATTTATTTAAAAATACAGATTTTTATATTTTATTTCAGTAACCCATCTTAGGGCAGTGGTGGTCTAGTGCTATAGGGCGCTGGATCGCTGATCCAAAGGTTGGGGGTTTGAGTCCCACTCTCCACAAGGTTGTCACTGTCCCCCCCCCCAGTGCAGCTAACTGGGTTATCAAAGGCGGGCCATGTCTGTCACTGTCTATGGTGAGAGGTTGATGTAAAAGAACCATCGCTGACTTTGGTAAAGAGGAGCTGCAAAGCCGTCAGCGTGTTTCCACCCTGCGATGGCTTGGCGAGCTGTCCAGGGTGTACTCTGCCCTTGCCCTGAGTTGGCTGGGATGGGCACCAGCCTCCCCGTGACCCTAATTAGGATGAAGCGGTTACAGAAAATGAACTGAACTGAACCCATCTTTATCTCGATGATGGGCAGTACACCTGATGAGCACGATTATGTGTTACAGTGCTCGTGGTGTTATGGCTTGAGTTATAGTGAACTCATTAAAGATCATGTGGTTTGATGGAGTGCTGATAGGAGAACATCTCCCGTTGTCAATCAGCTGATAAGCAATTACTGTAAGAGTGAACGAAACAGGCGGCATGATGGCGGAGTGGTTGGCACGTCCCTCTCACATTAGAAGGCCTGGCTCAGGCGTTTGCATGTTCTCCCAGTGCTGTGTGGGTTTCCGCTGGGTTCTCCGGTTTTGTCCCGCAGTCCAAAAGCACGCGCAGTAGGTTAACTGGCTGTTCCAAATCTCCCCGTGTGTGAGAGAAAGAGAGAGAGAGAGAGAGAGAGAGAGAGAGAGAGAGAGTATGAATGGGCGTGCGAGTGTTGGCCCTGCGACGGCCTGGGGAGCTGTCCAAGATGTACCTAGCCCTCACCCAGAGTCGGCTGAGATGGGTGCCAGCCTCCCCGCGACTCTAATTAGGATAAAGCGGAATATAAAATGAATGAATGAATAAGTTAACGGAACAGATCATTAGAAATCTCCCTTTAAAATATAAAGTTTCCATCGATCTTAAATCTGAAGGAAATCTGAGCTCGAGTTCTGAATTTAATTCTAGCATTTCAGAAGTTCCATTAAAATATCAGACACCGTACTGAGACGCTAACCAGATGCGAGTAGCCACTGTTATGACTGCTTTCTTTGATGCCTGGCTATTTTTGAGATTTGATGGACTCAGAAAGAAGAAGAAGGAAACGAATCAATAGCCCCATTTTCTTTTATTACCAACGCTGTGGCTATAAGGGAAGTCGTAACGGCACCAGAACATGGATATAAGCTGTAAATCGTAGAGCATCCCAAGGAGACAGGAAGTAAATGCCTTTCCCAAGTCATACCTGCGACTCACTGCTGCTGCCAAATTATTTCTGTAATAATTTCAGACGTCTTTCTTCTCTGAGCTCAGACTTGAATTATCTCGCTAATAGCTCGCTCGCATGTCAATTTAATTGTTTTCTTATTATCTCCAGTTACTGTATTAAAACCCATTCTTTATGTCACAGTACTGGTATCTGGAGTTGACACCTCGGCTCTGCTCTGCCTCGGATTGGGATGAGTGAAAAGATACTGAATTCTGGATTGTGATTGGCCAGAAGATGATTAGCGGTGTGTAACAGTAACTCTGTGTTTCTTTAGTAACAGATCATTGACACCTTGCAGAGAGTGAACTGACGCAGGCTCCACCTGCCACCATCCCACGACCCTAGTAGGATTAAGTGGTTTGGATAATGCACAGACGCTCCCTGACTTACGTTCATTCGTTTTACCTATTTTTCGATTTTACTTTTTGTTTTTGGTTTTTAATTATGTCAAATTTTGAGTTAAACGTGCTCTCTGGAGTACGAGACGTACCTACGTAGTACACTGACGTAATGACGCAACGACGTAATGACGCTGCGTTCATTGTTTACAAACGACAGACTGAATGTGCCCCTCCTTCTTCCCATTTCACTGCGTGTTACCCTTGTGTTAAGACGTCGTCTCTGTGATCTTTGTGTTTAAACTGTTTTGTGGACTTTTGTAACCCGAAGCAAATCTGGTTGGTCAGAAGCGTAAGCTTACTAGTGATAGCGGTAATCAGAAAAAGTGGCAAGCCATCTTGTTTGAAACGAAGATGGCTATTATCAAGAAAATCGATGCTGGTGAAAAACACGTGAATGTTGCACGTTTCTTCCAAATGGCTTCCGTCGACCATCGGAACTATTTACAAGCAGAAAGATCTCATCATAGAGAATGTTAAAGGTTATATTTGATACCGTATTTGATATTTGATGAGTGAATTTGATTAAAATTTATCTATTTGAAATTATTTTTGTTGAATTTAATGTATTTGAGATTGATGTTGATATTATTTGATATATTTGATATTATTTTACAATGTTATGTTTATAATAATTGATTTTGGGGTGTTTTATGAGATACGGTAATGCTATTTATGGATGTATAGTACAGTATGAGCGTCATACGTCACTGGAACATACAGTAACAACTTATGGTTCATTTTCACCTTACGGTCGGCCGTCTGGAACCGAACTAAAACGTAAGTTGGGGAGCGTCTGCATAAATAAATGCTCGGTTTAAGGAATGAGTGTCTATAGCTGCTATAATGAGTATTGTGTGTATTTACATATTGGACTTCGTATTTGAATTTGTAGCTTGATGTGACTGTTGTTATGCAACGCTGGCATTGATGCTGAATTTCTAAAAAATAATTTGGTTTTATTTGAAATGCACATCTTAATAATGTTTCTGATAAAACTGTGTGATTAGTAATGCCATCCGCTGAGCTCAGCCTCCCTCCTCCACCTCCTCTGAGCTTCCAACATCGTTTAGCAAATTAAGAGCACAGATCCAACTGAAATCCCATAATACGTTGCAAGAGCATCACTCCGAGCCATAATTAACGTCCAAACGAAGGGAGAAGCGACGACAATTCCTCCCGAGACGCTGCACTTCCTCTCCGGGGAAAGAGAGAATTGTGCAAGGTTTTAGAGAACCGTTCCAGATCTCGAGGGGCAGCACGAATCACACGGCATGTCTCTCGCTGTCTATGGTGAGAGCTTCATGTAAAAGAACCATTGCTGACTTTCGACAAGAGGAGCTGCAAGGCTGTCGGCGTGTTTCTGTCCCTCGCTAAAGGGTTGCGTCAGGAAAGGTGTCGACCTAAAAACCTATGAACCAAATCAAACGTGCGAATCATTCGCTGTGGCGAGCCCTGAAAAAGGGAACAGCCGAAAGGAAATCTCGTCTCATTGTGTGAGGATTCTGTGGTGTTTCAGATAGTGATATTTTTAAGTTTTGAATAGTTTCAGTTGAATGAAAGTGCAGTGGTTCAGGTGAGATCATGTGTCCTTACCCTGAAGCGGTCAGCCTAATGCCACGTAACAGTACCATGTGACTAATTGATTAGCTGAATCCTCAATATATAAATTTCAAGTAAGTTTAAAAGTTTTATTTAAATATTAATCTATTTGGCGTAGTGCCTAATCCAACCAGAGTCACAGAAGGGGTGGAGCCTATCTCAGCCGACTCTGCAAAGGCAGGGTCTGACCATGATGATGTTTTTAGAGTAAAATTAAAAGCGCGCGCACACACACACACACACACACACACACACACACACACACACACACGAGGTAATGTAAGAACATTTATTTGAATGTTACAAGTTTCAAGTTTCAAGTTTATTTGCATTTGGGGCCTGGTGACCCATATTGCTAATACACGAAATACATACAGTGTGCTTTTAATACAAGTTTTCATATCATATTGGCAGATTTCTTTTCAAGTATAATGATACAGATCTGATAAGTTTTACATTTGTAGATGACAATAACTGATTCATTTTAGAAATGTAAGGTTCATTATAATAATATTCTGGTAAAAACTGCTGTCTGCTGGCCTTCAAATAAGGACAAACAAGTCAGAAATGATTCTCATCTTCCTTACAGTCGAAACTACACTTTGTGCACATTGGGATTTTCATTACATTTAAATCGAGATCACTGAATTTTCAACTTGTGTGAAGCACAACGGAATTTACAATATAATCTTAGTAAATCCTTTTCTGAAAACAATTCCACTACATACTTCTCTACACCTAAATTGGATTTAAAACCACTAGAATATTTTAGAAAAGATGATTCGAAAATTTCAGAGTGCCAATTTTGAAATTGAATATCTTTACATCTTTGTGAAAATACTTCCAGAAATAAGTTTGTCCTCCCACAATCTTGATCAATCCACACATGTGCAAACCCAGTTTCAAATAATAATCCCTGAATACGAGAAACCCAACACATTTTATTTTGCTCATCAAAACGCTTCAACATTTCATAACAAGCCCTTGGGTAACGCAAACTATCCATATGAACACGTCTCCACCAGTAACTAATACAACCACTGTAATATCTAACACACGTATAACTCCTCCCCGTATCACCAAGGATCATGTTACTACACGTATGTTTAGAAACCCCAAGACACCTTTTGAAGAAATCAGATTGGACTTTTTCAATTGGTTCCCTGAAACTACAATCCCAAATTTCTGCACCATACAATAATATTGGAGAAATCTTATAATTTAAAATTTTAGCAATAGTTTGAAATGGCATTGAATGAAAAGAATTGATTCATCTATATACTGGAACAACTGACTTTCTTGCCTGGATAGAAATAGTATCACACACTCTCAACCCAATTAATCTTGAAGAAAAGGTAAGTCCTAAATACTTATAATACAAAACGTACTTGAGTTCCCTACCAGCATAAGACCAACACTCTTTCCGTTTTAATGGACTCCCATTTCTGAAAACGACAGCATTAGACTTGTCGAGATTTACATCAAAACCCCATTTAATGCAGACCTTTTCAAGAAAATCTATTTGTTTTGTGAGCCAATCACTGTGTCATCAACCAAAACAAGGTCATCTGAAAATAAAAGTAATAGTATTTCCTTAATATTCTGAAATATGCCTCTAAGATCACTTTGATTAAATTCATACACAATTTCATTAATAAAAATGATGAAGAGAACTGGGCTTAAAATACAGCCCTGACGAACACCGGCAGAAGTGAAGTTGCTCGAGAACCCTTCTCTTACTTTAACACATGCCTTAACTTTTGCATACATATCACAAAGAACGTTAACTCATTTACCACATATACCCTTTTGATGAAGAACATACAAAGGTTTTTGGCAATTAACTAAATCGAAAGCTTTATGAAAGTCGATGAAAGTTACATAAAAATGATGCCGTGGTTTTCTTAAATATTTTTCACATAATGACTGGAGAGTAAATATATTATCAATAGTCGAATAATTTCTCCGAAAGCATGCCTGTGATTCATAAATAATTTCATTTCATTCTACCCATTTCCTGATCCTATCCTCAATTATAGAAGTAAAGACTTTACCTAAAACATTTAATAAAGATATACCATGATAATTTTTGGGATCCATAACATCACCCTTCTTAAATAAAGTAGCCACCATTCCAATATTCCAACTATCAGGAAAAACACCACTGTCCAAAACCGAATTAAACAGAATCTCAAAAAAAGGAACTAAAACTGTAGCCTTCTTTCTGAACTCTGGGGGAATACCATCCACACCGCCTGATTTACCATTCTTACATGAATTCGCTGCTTTCCTGATCTCCATTTGAGAAACAGGTTCAGACAACAAAAAGGAATTATTACAAACATCACAACTTTCACTGTCATGATTTTTCATCAAATTTCCAACTACTTCATCTAAAGGAGAAAAATGCTCAGAATAAATGGGGTTCAAAAGAGTCTTAAAATAATCAAACCATGTGTCAATAGTTATTGGAGACTCTTTCCCCTTAACTAGCAACAAAGATTTCAACTTTTGCCAAAACTTTTTGCAATCTTTTTCAACAAAAGCCAAATTTATATCATTTACTAAACTATCCTGATGCAAACGTTTCTTACTGCTACAGAGAACTCGAAATTCATTTCTACAATTCAAGAAATTCTTTAAATTAACATCACTTTTATATTTACGGAATAGATTCAAAAAGGCATATTTTTTACGCTTTAAAGCGACGCAATCTTTATCAAACCAAACAGGTTGTTTACAAAATCTGCTTCTCATAGGAGATAATACAACTCTCAACTGTTCACCAGCCAAATAACAGATATTCGTTATCTTATCTACAGCTAAGTTTACATCAATATTAACAACATTTAAAAAAATCATCCAACATTTCACATACTGTAGGGGATTCCAAGTGTTGTAAATATGAATGCTCTCCACCTTCTCGCCATCGGTATCTAATCACAGGATTTACATCTGTGTGTGAAAAGTTTACAGTATCATAATAATCAAAAGATAAATCAAGTTGACATGTCACTGGAAGGTGATCAGATAATGTCCTTGATACTACAACAAGGTCCCTAATTTTTTCAAATCAGCTTGAAGAGGCTAACACATAATCGACTAGGCTTGTTCCATTATGAGTTATACATGCGAAAGCGCCTTTGGGATCTCCTGACTTACGTCCATTTACAATGTGAATACTCCAGATGCGACACAAGTCTAATAGTTCCAATCCGAGACGATTCGTAACTGTATCTTGAGTTGCACGAGGAGCACGAAACGTGTCAATGTCATACAGGTCACCCAGGTGCAGAATATCAACATCCTCCTCATCATCAATGATAAAATCATCATTAGTTCCAGTACGAGCATTAAAATCGCCGAATAGCATCAATTCAGTATCATCACCATATTCATGTTTGAGAGATAAATATTGATCTAAACTGTCCAGTCCATTGTTTTCGGATACACACACTGGTGAATTCTCAGGTAGAATGTAAACAAATCCCATTATGAATGGATTAACTCCTGTTGGTTTAACAATAAAAATACAGAATTAACTCAGTTTTCATAAAGACTTTTAAATATTTTAGACAAGGAATTACCAATATACACTGCAACACCTCCAGAAAAACGACCCGAGTCCTTTATACGTCTTGCTACAGATCCGAAACAACATAATCCTGCAAAAGATTCTCTACAAACAAACCGTCACTCTGCAGAGTTTCAATTAACCCTACTATATCAAAACAACGGAAATACTGAAGAAAATCAAAATCTCTGCGAAGTGAATGGATACCATGAATGTTCCAGGGGAGCGAAGAAAATGTGTCCCAGACTGAAATGTTGAAGTTGATCAGATCTGAATTGAATGTTTAAACAAATAGTTTGAGCGGATGTTTGAGGAAATCAGGGAGGACTGCAACGCTCTGAGAGAGGAAAACTTAATGTTGAAAACACGCTTGGAGACATTTGAGTTCATTCTGGGGAACCAAGATGCTCAAGTTACAGTGAATCATCATCATCATCATCATCATCATCATCACCATCACCATCACCATCGCCACTGACTGAATAGATCACAGTAGATGGATGAAATAAACATGGCGTCTTCATCCACATGTCCTCAAGCCTCCATTCTCATCAAATCATCAGGTTTCCACATATAAACTCTTATAAATGTTCAAAATATCATGATGTAATAATCATTACCTTCTAACCTTCCGACAGTTTGTTTAATATGCAGAACATATCAAGGAAAAGCAGAAAACGTGCCGTCTCCTTTCTCTTTGTGTCAAAGTATTAAACTCTGCGATCTTAACCGCTGCACCTTGAAGTCCCGCCCCTTTCCATTCTTGACGTGACTGACGTTCCAGCTTGACTTCGCTGTCCGATGTCTGGGACGGTTTCATCTCTGGTGTGTTTTATTTGTGGATTTGAGTTAAACGTTTTTCTCCAGCTGCTCATCTGATAAAAATAGAGCTGAAGGATTAAAATGAATCCAGTTTGAGCGGATGATTTAATGAGATTCTCTTGCCAGCAGTAATCGGTTCGGTCGAGGAAACATTCCATGTGTGGATGGTGTCCTGGCACGTTTATCAAAAGGTTCCACAAACAGAAGGAATAATAATTAGACTGATATAAACTGCCTCCTACGCCTGGAAATCCACGGAGAGAATATTTTATTCCAGCACTTCTCACAACGACTAAACATCAGATCTCGCTCAGGAGAGCGCGTCATCGCTCACGAGCGTAACGCCAGCAGTGCGGCGACAGGAGGGCCGCTGTGTCTCAGAACACACACTGAGCCTTTAACGGGGTCGGAATATTCATCACTTTGATGTGATTACACATCACCCCACCCTTAACCTCACTCCTCATCCACACTGAGCCCACACAGACATGACACAGCCCACCCTGAAACCCACCCTGTCATTTCAACTTCTTTTCTTTACAGCCAGTGTTATTAAGATGACTGTGATATTCTACTCGTGTGTGTGTGTGTGTGTGTGTGTGTGTGTCTAAGTGGGAGGATTATGTAAATACAGGTGAAAAGATAATTATGCAAATGAGTGTGTGTGTGTGTGTGTGTGTGTGTGTGTGTGTGTGTGTGTGTGTGTGTGTGTGTGTGTGCGTTACAAGAATGAGAGCAGTTAGATCCACTAAATGCTAATGAACTTGTGATCAGGATGGAACCTGTACCATTTCATGGGTGTGTGTATGCATGTGCATGTGCGCAGTGTGCGCGCGCGTGTGTGTGTGTGTGTGTGTGTGTGTGTGTGTGTGTGGTGTGTGTTGTGTTTCC
>CM045739.1:1347500-1357500 GCA_024760905.1 Plotosus lineatus
GGTCCGTCCTTGTGTGACACATGGACTTTCATGTCTGATGAACAGTAACCACCCTTTGCACCATTTATTTTTCAGTTGGACTTTGACAGCACCCCCTGCTGGCCCAGAGGATACTCTCGCTCACTCTGTGTGTGTGTGTGTGTGTGTGTGTGTGTGTGTGTGTGTGTGTGTGTGTGTGTGTGTGTGTGTGTGTGTGTGTGTGTGTGTGTGTGTGTGTGTGTGTGTGTGTGTGAGAGAGAGAGAGAGAGAGAGAGAGAGAGCGTGTGTGTGTGTGTGTGTGTGTGTGTGTGTGTGTGTGTGTGTGCGCGCACAGCTGGGTGTGGCTCAAGCTCTGCAGGTCATGAGCAGCATAAAGAGCCAATTCGGACCAGATGTGGAGAAACAAGGCGTCAAACTGCCAAAGAAATGGAATGACATCAACAATAAGGTGAAGCTTAGCTGTTCTAGAATGAGAATGGGTGGAGGGTGGTAGCTGGTGTGTGTGTGTGAGAGAGAGAGAGAGAGAGAGAGAGAGAGAGAGAGAGAGAGCAGGGAGTGGCTTTAACAAACATTGCGCTGCAGTTGAATATGAATATTTCATAATCTTGTGCTTCTCTGCTCGTAGCTCTTGTGTTATGGTGATTCTTTATCCTGTGGACTTTATCTATGCAGATCCCCACAGACCGGACCATGGTGGTGGGAGGGGGTGTGGCTGTGGGTGGAGGGGGTGTGGCTGTCAGTGGGGACTCTTCAGAGATTCCTCGCAAGCGTAGACAACGCTATGTGGAAAAAGATGGGAAGTGCAACGTGCATCATGGCAACGTGCGTGAGACGTATCGCTACCTAACGGACATTTTCACGACATTGGTGGACCTGAAGTGGCGCTTTAACCTTCTGGTGTTCACGCTGGTCTACACGACCACATGGATCTTCTTCGGGTTGATCTGGTGGCTCATCGCGTATGCCCGTGGTGACCTTGAGCACACGGATGATGGAGAGTGGACGCCCTGCGTGGCCAACCTCAACAGCTTTGTCTCGGCTTTCCTGTTCTCCATCGAGACGGAGACCACTATTGGCTATGGTTACCGTGTCATCACAGAGAAGTGTCCTGAAGGCATTGCATTGCTGCTGGTGCAGGCCATCCTGGGCTCCATCGTGAATGCATTTATGGTGGGCTGCATGTTTGTGAAGATCTCACAGCCCAAGAAACGTGCCGAGACGCTGATGTTCTCTCAGAATGCCGTCATATCGATGCGCGATAACAAACTGTGCTTGATGTTCCGTGTAGGAGATTTACGCAATTCGCACATCGTGGAAGCATCAATCCGAGCCAAGCTGATCCGCTCCAAACAGACAAAAGAAGGAGAATTCATCCCACTGAACCAGACCGATATCAATGTGGGGTTCGACACCGGTGACGATCGTCTCTTCCTTGTGTCTCCACTCATCATCTGCCATGAGTTTAACGAAAGCAGCCCGTTCTGGGACATCTCGCAGGAGCAGCTTACACGGGAAGAGTTTGAGATTGTTGTAATTCTCGAGGGGATGGTGGAGGCCACAGGTAAGACATAACAAGTGATTTGTTGTAAATTCATTCATTCATTTTCTTTGTTGTTAATTGTAATTAGGGTTTCTAGCACCCATCTCAGCTGTCTCTGGGCAAAGTCAGGGTACACCCTGAACAGCTCACCAGGCCATTACAAGGCTAGCATGTACACAACCACTCATACTCACACCTAGAGGCAATAACATCCAATTGGCCTACTGTGCATATTCTTGGACTCTGGGAGGAACTCGGAGAACCTGGAAGAAATCCACTCAAACACAGGGAGAACACGCAAACTGCACACAGAATCACCCGAACTGGGACTCGAACCCAGGCCTTCTTCATTTGAAGTAGACATGCTAACAGTGTCACCTCAGTCTCACTCATATGAAGTAAATATAATAGCTTGTCAGTGTAGCAATAACAGTCCAACCTAGAGCACCCTGATGAAAGCCACACAAGCACAATGCAAGATGCAGGGAGAAGATGCAAAGCCCACAGAGAAATGACCCGAGGCTGGGAATCAAACACAGGACTCTCTTGTTGGGAGGCGGCTGTGCCTCTGCAAGCCCAACTTGTGTTACATAAAGTCGCTAAATGCGTGAATGTAATTTTTTCAATAGGTCAGGATTTAGCAGTGTCCACATGTTCCGCATTTAAGATGAGAACCTGTTACATGTTGATTACAAGCAAAAAAAAAAATTTTTTTCTAACTTCACGGTTAACTGTCACAGTAAAAAGTAAATGCATTTCATTTTGTGTTTTTTAAAGTCATTAAACTTCTTCAATCACTGGAGAACATCTGATATGTTGTATATGAATATAAAGTTTTCCTGATGAAATCCCTGAGGTTCACCACCTTATAATCTCTTATTCACCTGTTTACCCCTCAGCCGTCAGCCGGGTGGGGTGTCGTCCTCACCTGCATCATAAACACTCACGTACAGGAGAGAATACATGATTTAAAAAACACATGGTGGCCGAGTCCAACAGATCCCACTGCATTTCATCTTTATTTAGTATCCTTGGAACCGAATAGAAACTTTAACTTTAGCTCTATTACCAATCAAGAGGAAAAACACAGCAAGGTGAAAGGAAACAAAGGCTGAATTAAATTAATTCTCGACTAGTTTTACTTTTGTGATATTGCGAAAGTTTATACAATACTTCTGTGAGCATGTTTCAGCTGGAATGGCATCCTTGTTGGGACACAAGTGCACTTCTAGCATTCAAGAGCCATCCGTACACCCCAAAACCATTTAGATATGATGACTCATTACATAACTAACAGAAAAATATCCTCAGCGATGTGAGACATGGAGCCTGTAAACTCAGTTATGCTGAAGAGAAATAAAGCTGGTGAAGCGTAGCATTAGTGAAACAGTGTCTGCAGCAGCAGGGAATGAAAATATGCATTTACATTACTGTTGGCAATAAAAGAGCAATGACTGGGACAATTGATTAATAAAAACAACTTCCATAGGGTTTCAAATACAGTACAGTAGGCCCTTGACTATTCGCGGTTTTGCACCCTCGGTTTGAGTATTCGCTGACTGCCGAGCAACCGGCACGTGACTCAAATTCAGCCAATGGCTGTCCTCCTTTCTCCTGATTGGTTGAGCTGTTGTCCCGCCCCTTTTTCCTCATTTGCGCACAAGTTGTCGATGAGCCTCTTTTTGTGTGTGTTTTAATTACCAGTTAAGCTCTATGATACCACTCAAACACTGTGTGTCTTCTCTGGCTAAGCGATAGAAAACGCTGGATGTCTCTTCTGAAGAAATAAGACTTTCTCCTGAGAAACGACGGTTTTCTCTGAACTGTTGTATTAAAATCTTTTTCAATTATTATTCCAGTACAGTACCTAAGTTCATGTTTGTGCGTGAAATTTTATGTTCTGTAGCATGTTTAACAAACGATACCAAAAGGATAAACTTTATTACAGTACTCTTCATGTCCTTTTACATTGAACTTGGAGTGACGTCTCCAAGATGGCGCTGCCCAGAGGGCGACATTGCGGAGTTCTCAGAGTCAAATTGTTTCTTTGTTCGTTTTAATTTGTTTTATTTGTTGTTTTATTTGTTCATGTTTTGCACTATGCTCGTCTACGACCGGTTGGCTCTACTACAGCTATAAGATCGGAGTATCTTCGGGCGTGTATAACTAAGCACGCTCACCTGGGCTTCTTGTTAGCCAGGGTGCGGCTCGCACTGAGCTAATATGCTATGGTAGCTCAATGCCAGCCGCACCCCAGTTAACAAGTACTACTGCTTTACAACAGTATATGCTGTATGTTTATATTTTATCATCAGTGCAGCCATGAGGCGACACACACACACACACACACACACATACACACACACACACACACACAAATCAGTGTCTCTCCCCCTTATGCCGGTCCCAAGCCCAGATAAATGCAGAGGGTTGCGACAGGAAGGGCATCCGGCATAAAACTTCTGCCACATTTCTCATGCAAATGATCAAAACAAAATTCATACTGGATTGGTCGAGGCCCGGGTTAACAACGACCGCCGTCAGTGCTGTTAACCAACAGGGTGCTAGTGGAAATTGGACTACTGCTGGTTGAAGACGTCGAAGAAGGAGAGGCGGGAGGCGTGTCCGTAGGCAGAGCGAGAAGAGGAACTGCGTGAGTCTAGGACTGAGAGTAGGGACTTTGAATGTTGAAACTATGAACGATAAAGCTAGAGAGCTGGCTGACATGATGCAGAGGAGGAAGGTGGACATACTGTGTGTTCAGGAGACCAGGTGGAAAGGTAGCAAGGCTAGAAGCTTAGGAGCAGGGTTTAAGCTGTTTTGTCATGGTGTGGATGGGAAGAGAAATGGAGGAGGAGTCATCTTGAAGGAGGAGTTTGTCAAGAATGTTCTAGAAGTGAAAAGAGTGTCAGACAGAGTGATGAGTCTCAGGTTAGAAATTGAAGGCATGATGGCCAATGTTGTTAGTGCTTATGCCCCACAGGCAGGATGTGAGCTAGAAGAGAAGGAGAGATTCTGGAGTGAGTTAGATGAAGTGATGCAGAGTACCCCCAGAGGGGAAAGAGTGGTCATTGGGGCAGACTTCAATGGACATGTTGGTGCAGGCTACAGAGGGGACGAGGAAGTGATGGGCAGGTTTGGTATCCAGGACAGGAACACAGAAGGACAGATGTTGGTAGATTTTGCAAAATAAGGATGGAAATGGCTGTGGTAAATACTTTCTTCCAGAAGAGAGAGGAGCATAGGGTGACTTATGAAAGCAGAGGTAGGAGCACACAGGTAGACTACATCTTGTGTAGGTGATGTAATTTGAAGGAAGTCAGTGACTGCAAAGTAGTAGTGGGTGAGAGTGTTGCCAAACAGCATAGGATGGTGGTGTGCAGGATGACGCTGATGGTGAGGAAGGTGAAAAAGGCAAAGGCAGAGCAGAAGACAAAGTGGTGGAAGCTGAAAAAGGAAGAGTGTCGTGTTGTCTTCAAGGAGGAGTTGAAACAGACTTTGGGTAGTCAGGAAGTGCTTCCAGATGACTGGACAACCACAGCCAATGTGATCAGGGAGACAGGTAGGAGAGTACTTGGTGTGTCCTCTGGAAGGAAAGTAGATAAGGAGACTTTGTGGTGGAATGAGGAAGTGCAGGAGGAGTGTGTACAAAAGAAGAGGTTAGCTAAGAAAAAGTGGGACACAGAGAGGACCAAAGAGAGTAAACAGGAGTACAGGGAGACACAGCGTAAGGCGAAGGTAGCAGTGTCAAAGGCCAAACAGAGAGCGTATGATGACTTGTATGATAGGTTGGACAGTAAGGAGGGAGAAAGTGATTTATACAGGTTAGCACAGCAGAGAAATAGAGATGGGAAAGACGTGAAGCAAGTGATAAAGGACAGAGAGGGAAATGTATTGACTGATGACAGAAGTGTGCTGGGAAGCTGGAAAGAGTACTTTGAAGAGCTGATGAATGAGGAAAATAAGATAGAAAAAAAGAGTAGAAGAGGTGACCGTTGAGGACCTAGAAGGAGCAAAGATTAGTAAGGGTGAAGTGAGGAGGACATTGAAGACGATGAAGAGTGGAAAGGCAGTTGGTCCTGATGACATACCGGTTGAGGTATGGAAGTGTCTAGGGGAGGTAGCAGTATTTTTTCTGACAAGAACATTCAACAAGGTCTTAGAAAGTGAGCAGATGCCGGAGGAATGGAGGAGAAGTGTGCTTGTGCCCATTTTTAAGAACAAGGGAGATGTACGGAGTTGTGGCAACTACAGAGGGATAAAGTTGATGAGCCATACAATGAAGTTATGGGAAAGAATAGTGGAAGCTCGACTAAGGGCAGAGGTCAGCATTTGTGAACAACAGTTTGGTTTCATGCCAAGAAAGAGCACCACAGATGCAGTGTTTGCCTTGAGGATGTTAATAGAGAAGTACAGAGAAGGTCAGAGGGAGCTGCATTGTGCCTTTGTGGATCTGGAGAAAACATATGACAGGGTGCTGAGAGTAGAACTGTGGTATTGTATGAGAAAGTCTGGAGTGGCAGAGAAGTATGTTAGAGTGGTGCAGGACATGTATGGAGGTGTAAGACAGTGGTGAGGTGTGCTGTCGGTGTGACATAAGAGTTCAAGGTGGAGGTGGGACTGCATCAAGGGTCAGCTCTGAGCCCCTTCTTGTTTGCTATGGTGATGGACAGGCTGACAGACGAGGTGAGACAAGAATCTCCATGGACTATGATGTTTGCAGATGACATTGTGATCTGTAGTGAGAGCAGAGAACAAGTGCAGGGAAATCTAGAGAGGTGGAGGTATGCCCTGGAAAGGAGAGGAATGAAGGCTAGTCTCAGTAAGACAGGACCCAACAGGAACGGTGAGGTTACAGGGGGCAGAGATAAAGAAGGTGGAGGATTTTAAGTACTCAGGCTTAACAATCCAGAGCAATGGAGAGTGTGGAAAAGAGGTGAAGAAGCGCATGCAGGCAGGTTGGAATGGATGGAGAAAAGTGTCCGGTGTGATGTGTGATAGGAGAGTATCGGCAAGAATGAAGGGAAAAGTGTACAAGACAGTGATGAGACCAGCGATGTTGTATGGTTTAGAGACAGTGGCCCTGGGGAAAAGACAGGAGGCAGAGCTGGAGGTAGCAGAGATGAGAATGTTGAGGTTCTCTTTGGGAGTAACGAGGATGGATAGGATCAGGAATGAGTCCATCAGAGGGACAGCACATGTTCGATGTTTTGGAGACAAAGTCAGAGAGGCTAGATTGAAACGGTTGGACATGTACATGAGGAGGGATAGTGAGTATATTGGTAGTAGGATGCTGAGGTTGGGAACTACCAGGCAGAAGGCCCAGAGGAAGACCAAAGAGAAGATTTATGGACGTGGTGAAGGCAGACATGAAGGTCGTTGGAGTAGGAGTAGAAGATGCAGAGGATAGAATGAGATGGAGGCAGATCATTTGTTGTGGCAACCCCTGAAGGGAACAGTCGAAAGGAAAAGAAGAAGTTTATATTTTATCATCAATAAATATAACAGTAAAAATTGAAAGGTTTTTCTGAATCATGACTATATTTTAGTACATTATTACTGTATTAATGAGTAAGACTGTCTATAGAATGTGTTTAAGAAGCATATTTTAGCGTATTTTACTTCCGTTTGCTCATTCGCGCATGTGACGTGACACATGGGGTTTTACTTCCGGGTACAGAACTTGTGTATTATCTCGATTCGCGGGAGGGCCCAGAACAGAACCCCTGCAAATATCGAGGGCCTACTGTATGTGATTCTAAAAAAAAAGTTAACTTTTCAGCTAATCAGCGAGCTATTAATGTATTTCAAGCTTTTGTGAGGAGGTAAAATAAACTATTCTGATTTCGCAAAGAAGTTTTTATTTATATCATAAATATTTAACACAATTAAAGCAACAGAATTTTAATTCTGCTTCATAAATGTTTACAATGTTTGAGAATAAAGCAATTTAGCTAACATCAGCTAACCAGACAGGAAATTGGGAAAATTTCAACTGTGTTTGTAATTATTCATAATTTTAATACAGAGAAATAGTTCAGTTCAGTTCATTTTCTGTAACCGCTTCATCCTAATTAGGGTCACGGGGAGGCTGGTGCCCATCCCAGCCAACTCAGGGCGAGGGCAGAGTACACCCTGGACAGCTCACCAGGCCATCGCAGGGCGGAAACACACTAACGGCTTTGCAGCCTACTCTTGTCGAAAGTCAGCAATGGTTCTTTTACATGCCTCACACCATAGACAGTGAGAGACATGGCCAGCCTTTGATAACCCAGTTAGCTGCACTGGGAGGACAGTGACAACCTTGTGGAGAGTGGGACTCGAACCCCCAACCTTTGGATCAGCGATCCGGCGCCTTATACCACTAGACCACCACTGCCTCACAGAGAAATAGTTTAAGAATTAAATAAATATAAAAAAATAACTAACATTATACAACTATTAGGTCATGCTCACTTTCTTTGGGATTAAAAAACGAATCCACTTATTTTCCATTTACATTATGACTAGTCCACTCGCTATGAGGCGCTAAACCCGACAGGGTCTCTGTGAGAGCCAGCTGGTTAATGCGAGGTGGATTTCTTAAGAGATATGAAAGCCTATCGTTAATCCTGCGCCAACACGGTATTATATTTACTTCTCATTAGTGAGAGTTAGGTGTTACAGTGGCGTAGCCGTGCCGTTAACATGTCCACTACACCGAAAGAAGGTACTGGGTTCAATTCCTAGCCTCGGGGCATTTCTGTGTGGGGTTTGTATGTTCTCCCAGTGCTTGTGTGGGTTTCCTGCGGTTACTTCAGTTTCCTCCCACAGTCCAAAAATATGCACAATAGGCTAAATTGGCTGTTACAAATTGTCCCAAGGTTTCTGAGTGTGTATGATTGTGTGAGCATTGGCCTCAGGAACTGTCCAGGGTGTACCCTGCCCAAACCTACAGTTGTCAGAAATGGGCACCAATGTGTGCGTGTGTGCATGTGTGTGCATGTGTGTGCATGTGTGTTCATGTGTGTGTGTGTGTGTTTTATGTCTATGTCTATATGAGTGTGTGTGAAAGTGTGTGTGATTGTATGTTTGTTTGAGAGTGTGTGTGTGTGTGTGTGTGTGTGTGTGTGTGTGTGTGTGTGTGTGTGTGTGTGTGTGTGTGAGAGAGTGTGTGTATGAGTACGGGTATGAGTGTGTGAATGTGTATGTATGTGTGTGTATGTGTGAGTGAAAGGTTGTGTATGTGTGAGTGTGTGAATGTGTGAATATGTATGTGTGAGTGTGTGAGTTTGTGTGTGTGTGTATGTGTGAGTGTGTGTGAGAGAGAATCTGTGTGTCTGTGTGAGTGAGTGAGTGAGTATGTGTGAGTGTGTGTGACAGAGAATCTGTGTGCATGTGTATGTGTGTGAATGTGTGTAAGTGTGAGTGAGAATGTGTGTGTGCGTGTATGTGTGAGTGAGATGTTGTGTATGTGTGACTGTGTGTGTATGTGTGTGTGTGTGTGTGTGCATGTGTATGTGTATGTGTGTGTGAATGTGTGTGTGTGTGTGTATCTGCATGTGTGTGTGTGTGTGTATGTGAGTGTGTGTGTGTGTGTGTGTGTGAGAGAATCTGTGTGTGTGTGTGTGTGTGTGTGTGTGTGTGTGTGTGAGTACGTGTGTGAATGTGTGTGTATGTGTGAGTGAGTGTGTGTGTCTCTATGTGAGTGAGAGGTTGTGTATGTGTGTGTGCATGTATATGTGCATGTGTGAGTGAGTGTATGTGTGTGAGAGTGTGTGAATGTCTGTGTGTATGCATATGTGTATGCATGTGTGTGTGTGAGTGTGTGTATTTGTGAGCGTGTGTATGTGAGTGTGTAAGTGAATCTGTATGTGTGTATGTGTATGTGTGCTCGCGTGTGTGTGTGCATATGTGAGTGTGTGGATTTATGCATGTGTGTGAGTGTGTGTATGTGTGTGTGTGTCTATGTATATGTGTATGTGTGCGTGAGTGTGAGAGTTTGTGTGTATGTGTGCGTAAGTGAATCTGTGTGTGTGTGAGAATCTGTGTGTGTGTGCATGTGTGAGTATATGTGTGTATGTATATGTGTGTGTGTGCATGTCTGAGTATGTGTGTATATGTGAGTGTGTATGTGTATGTGTGAGTGAGTGTGAGAGTTTGTGTATGTATGAGTGAGTGTGTGTGAGAGAACCTGTGTGTGTTTGTGTGTATGTGTAAGTGTGTGTGTGTGAGAGAGAAAATTTGTGTGTGTGGGTGTAAGGGGGAGAGAGAGAGAGAGAGAATCTGTGTGTGTGTGTGTGTGTGTGTGTGTGTGTGTGTGTGTGTGTGTGCATATGCATGTATATGTATGTCTATGTATGTGTGTGTATATGTGTGTGTATGTGTGAGTGAGTGTGAGAGTTTATCTATGTGAGTCTGTGTGAGAGAATCTGTGTGTGTGTGTGTGTGTGTGTGTGTGTGTGTGTGTGTGTGTGTGTGTGAGTGTGTGTGTGTATGTGT
>CM045739.1:1362500-1405000 GCA_024760905.1 Plotosus lineatus
CCGGGGCCCAGCAGATGGCAGCGTAGAGGATTGCAGAGGCTACCACAGAGTCATAAAATGTCCTGAGCAGAGGTCTGCATACTCCGAAGGACCTGAGTCTCCTCAGAAGGTGGAGGCGACTCTGGCCCTTCTTGTACAGGGCGTTGGTGTTGTGGGACCAGTCCAGTTTATTGTTCAGGTGACCGCCCAGGTATTTGAAACTGTTCACTAACTCAATGTCCTGTCCCTGGACGTTCACTAGTGATTGTGTGTGTGTTAGTGTGCCTCTTCTGAAGTCGACCACCATCTCCTTCGTCCTCCTGGTGTTCAAGCACAGGTGGTTTCGCTCACACCAGTCCACGAAGTCAACGATGACCGACCGGTACTCCAGCTCGTTCCCCTCTGACACACGGCCCACGATGGCGGAGTCGTCCGAGAACTTCTGGAGGTGGCAGCTGTCTGTGCTATAGCTAAAGTCCGAGGTATAAATGCTGAAAAGGAAGGGTGAGAGGACGGTGCCCTGCGGTGCCCCCGTGCTGCAGACTACCACCTTTGACTTACAGCCGCGTAGCCGCACGTACTGTGGACGGTTAGTAAGGTAGTCGATAATCCAGGCAGCAAGATGCCCGTCCACTCCCACGTCCTCCAGCTTCCCCCGCAGGCGCGCTGGCCTGATGGTGTTGAAGGCGCTGGAGAAGTCAAAGAACATGACCCTCACAGCGCTGCCGGCGATCTCCAGGTGGGTGAGTGCCCGCTGCAGAAGGTAGATGACGGCGTCTTCTACTCTGATGTTGGGCCTGTAGGCAAACTGCAGCGGGTCTAGGGTGGGGCTCACCATAGAGCGGAGGTGTACGAGGAGGAGCCTTTCCATGGTCTTCATAAGGTGGGAGGTCAGGGCGACAGGTCTGTAGTGGGCTGGTTCCTTCGCTTGTGCTGTTTTGGGAACCGGAACCACACAGGAGGTCTTCCACAGGACGGGAACCTTCTCCAGGCTGAGGCTCAGGTTGTACAGATAGCATAGTACCTCACAGAGCTGGTCTGCGCAGGTCCTCAGCAGCCTGGGACTGATGCCATCAGGTCCTTCAGATTTCCTCTGATTTAGTCGCCTCAGCTGTCTCCTCACCTGGTCTGATGTGAGGGAGAGGGGGCTGGGGTGGGCTGCAGAGGGAGGGGTTGTGTCTGTCGGGCTGTAGCAGTCAAGTGAAGTTGGCCTGGGGAGGGGAGGTGTCTGCTGGTCTGGAGACGTGTGAAGAGGGGAGGGGAACGGGAGGGGTGCAGAGGGGAGGGGGAGAATCAAACCTGTTGAAGTAACAGTTTAGTTCATCCGCCCAGCGCTGGTCACCATCAGCTGTCCCTCTGACACTCTGCCCAAATCCAGACATGGTCTTTAGTCCTCTCCAGACGTCCCGCACGTTGTTCTGAGCCAGCTTCTCCTCCATCTTCTTCCCATAGTCCTTCTTTGCCCTCCTGATCCTCCACTGGAGCTCACGCTGGACCTTCTTCTGCTCCTCTCTGTCCCCCGAGATGAAAGCCCTCTTTTTCTGGTTCAGGAGGACTTTGAGCTCAGGGGTGACCCATGGGTGGTTGTTGGAGAAGCACCGTACCCTCCGTGTTGGCACAGTGCTGTCCACGCAGAAGTTCATGTAATCAGTGATACAGTGTGTGAGGCCGTCGATGTCATCACCAAAGGAGTCACAGAGCATGCTCCAGTCTGTGGTCTGGAAACAGTCCCTAAGCCTCTCGTTGGTCTCCTCGGTCCACACTTTCACAGACCTCTTCTGTGCAGGTTCCTTTCGCACCCTGGGTGTGTATTGGGGGAGCAGGTAGACCAGGTTGTGGTCTGAGCGTCCCAGTGGGGGGAGGGGGGAGGAGCTGTAAGCGTCCTTCACATTTGCATACAGCAAGTCAAGTGTTTTATTGTCTCTTGTGGCGCACTTCACATATTGCGTGAACGTCGGGAGAGAGGCAGAGAGGGGGGCGTGGTTAAAGTCTCCGCTGATCAGAATCATGGCGCGGGGGTGACGAGTCTGTGTCTGATTAACGGCGCTGTGGAGACGCTCACACGCGGCCGCCGCATCAGCCGAGGGCGGAATGTACACGCAAAACACAATCATGTGTGAAAACTCCCTCGGTAGATAATATGGCCGCACGCTCACCGCGAGCAGTTCCAGGTCCCACGTGCATAGCTGCTCCTTCACGTGCACGTTGGCCGGGTGGCACCATCGTTCATTCACATAGACCGCCACACCCTTCTTACTGCTCTCCGTTACACTACGATCTGCATGCGCGAGTGTAAATCCGTTCAGAGAAACCATAGAGTCCGGTGTGAGTTCATTCAGCCACGTCTCCGAGAAACACATGAGGCTGCAGTCCCGGTACTGCCTCTGCCCCCGGTGCTCCCTCTGTTCCCGGTACTGCCTCTGCTGCCGGGTCAGCGCCGCCAGCTCCTCCGTCTTGTTGGCGATCGCGCGGACATTTCCCATGATGACAGAGGGAACACATGTCCTCCGCGTCTTTCGTCCCCCTCTGCAGCCTCTCCTTTTCCTCTGTATTTCTACAGGAACAACGGGCTTTTCCGCATGAAGGAGGGCGGGGCCGCGCAGGCCGAGGAGGGTCACATGTGTAAGACCTGCGTTGCTCAGAGCCGTCGGTGAATGAGTTTCCTGACGCCGATCCAAAAAGTGAAAGTACAAGTGCACAGAAAAAACAAAAGCATCATAAAAGTGGGTTTCCCAGATGCAGGATTGAAGAAAGAAAAAGAAAATTTGAAAAAAGATAAAGAAACACGCCTATATACAATAGAAAAAAGGAAAAAAAAGGAAAATAAACTGAAGAGCTCCTGTAACTGGCTGCAGGTCACCCGGCGCCATCTTGAAAAAAAAAATGTGTGTGTATGTGTGAGTGAGTGTGAGAGTTTGTGTATGTGTGAGAGAGAATCTGTGTGTGTGCAAGTGTGAGTGCATGTATAAGTATCTGTGTGTGTATGTGTGTGAGTGTGTGTGTGTGTGAGAGTGTATGTGTGTGTGAGAGAGAGAGAATGTGTGCGTGCGTGTGTGTATGTGTGTGTCTGTGTCTGTGTGTGAGAGAATCTGTGTGTGTATGTGTGAGTGAATGTCTGAGTGTGTGTATGTGTGTGAGTGAGTGTATGTGTGTATGTGTGGATGTGTGTGGATGTGTATGTGTGAGCGTGTGAATGTGTGTGTGAGTGTGTGTGTGTGTGTGTGTGTGTGTGTGTGTGTGTGTGAGAGAGAGAGAGAGAGAGAGAGAGAGAGAGAGAGAGAGAGAAATAATCTGTGTGTGGGGGGAGGTGGGTTGTTTGAGTGTTGTTTTATCCAGAGGGCGTCTCATACAACTACAAAAGCTAAATTTGTGCTTTATATTAGTGGTGCCCAACCCCCAGGTCACACAATAAATAATTAATTATTTCCATTTTATTTATTATCTGAGTCTGAACGATCTTTTATTTTGAAAAATGACTGGATTCTCTCGGTTACATATCGGTCATTTGAGAACTAAAATGTAACCCACAAGGGGATGATGTTTGAACAGAGGCATGATGGACATGTTTCAAACATTATCTGGGATTCTGGGTGAGACTGAGTCTGAGGCTTCATTCTCCGAGCTGGTGCACCTACTTTGAGCTCTACTTCTCAACCAACTTTATTTCAGATGTTCAAAAATAACATTCATGGAGTGTTTATAATAAAAATTTAAAATTACTTAAAAAACTTTAAAAAAAAATACATAGTATAATAATAATAATAATAATAATAATAATAATAATAATAATAATAATAATGTTTACCGCTATTCGAACTTTAGAGGAATTACACACAGTTTCCAAACCTTCCAACAATGGTAAAAGCAAGAAAAGTAAAGAAAACCATTTTCAACATAAATTAAAAGAAACTAGGAAAGACATGTCGTGGCTGGAGTTTTGCTTTAAATTATGATCTCATATCAAGTCAGTGTCAAGAAGACAAAAGACAATTTGGAGAAATTTAAAGTCCAAATAGAAACAACTAAGGAAAAAATTCTCCTTCAAATACTTGACTCCCTTAAGGCAAAGGTTAAGATTTGGACAGAGAGAAAAAGAAAATGTGAAAAGAAGAATAAATTCATTAGACAAAACAAAATATTTAAAACCAACGAAAAACAATTTTACAGGCATCGAAATACACCTACAAGTAATGACCACCAGAGACCACCCATGGAATCCAGTCAGAGGTTTTGGTCACAGTTGTGGTCTATACCCGGCAATTGTATCCTTGAGGAACCATCGGTGGAAGAATACAGCAAAGCCACGTCAGAAAACATTAATTCACCATTGCTGTGTCTCATTACTTCGGACTGCCTGAAGAAAACTGCTAGAAACAAGTTCAAAGGTCAAAGCCACAAATACTTACGCAGTGCCTGTCCTTTCTTACTCGTTTGGTGTTGTTGATTGGACAAAGGACGACATCATGGGTCTTGATCGCCTTACAAGAAGGATCATGTCTGACAACCGAGCTCCCACCCTCGTTCCTCTATCAATCGTTTATATTTATCAATCAATACCGGGAGACGAGGTTTGATGAATGTGGAGGCACTTGATGATGGTATTTTATTGTGTACTTTTGTACATATTGATTTATCTGATGATCCTCTTGTGAAGCATATCAAGACTCACGATGAAAGCAAGGACTTCCATAGTTATCTTAAACTCGCCAAGTACTGCTGGACAGAATCTCAACGTCAGTTTTGATTTTGTCGATGGCGAAGTCCTGCTGGACGGGACATCTCTGTGTGTCAACCAGGTGAAGTCTTTCATCAAATCTGCTCAGAGTCGTCATTTCAAGGAAGAACTGTCTGCAAAACCACGACATCGTGTTTATGTGCAGTGTGCTGGGCAGAACAGTCATCCTTCCGACTCCTTTGCCTGGATGAAGTCGGCTGATCTGAAAAGTGAAACTGAGGGATTTCTTTTTGCTGCTCAGGACCAGTCACTTCCAACACGCAATCGTCAACGTAATATTATATATAATATTAATATTATAAGGGAAAATGTAAACCCCAAATGTCGTTTGTGTCGTGAATTTAGTGAAACTGTCCAACACCGTGTCAGTGGGTGTCCTGTTTTTGCACAAACGTCTTATCTGAAAAGACATGTCTCCGTCATGCATGTGGTTTTGACTCAGAGGTCCATCCATGGGACGACCCTGATCATGTCCAGGGCGTCATGGAAAATGATCATTTCAAGCTTCTTTGCAATCGGCCCATATACAGCCTGAGGAGAATTGAAGCCAACAAACCTGATCTTGTCCTTTTTGATAAATCCAGTGGAATTATTAATATTATTGAATTTTCTGTCCCTTTTGACAGCAATGTGATTGACAAGATTCAGGAGAAGTATGCAAAATATGCGGACCTCGCCTTTGAAATGTCTCGCTTGTATCCAAAGTACAAAGTGGTCCGACTCCCCCATTGTTCTCGGCGCCCTCGGTTTGGTACCTCCTGATCTATTAACACAGATCAAGCGTGTGCCTGGGTTTGGTACCGGGATCACAGACATTCTGATAGTCTGGGCAATGCAGAAGGCTGCAGTGTTGGGGAGTCTCCATATTCTCCGGAAAGTTCTTGGTGGGTTTGACTAGGCAGTGCTTCCTGGGAGACGTCCCATTCGCTGTCTGGGCTGTGTGGAGAAAGTGAGGGCCCTGAGCTGATGATGAGCCTAACCAGCCTGAATGTGCCAGGATCACCTGATCCCTCTCTGCTGCATATAAAGCTTTACTGTAAATAATAATAATCATAATCATAATAATAAACAAACGAATAAATAAATAAACAATATATGCCCCCAGTCTGCGGTAAAATTGTCAAGCATTGACCGGTCCATGGTGATAAAAAGGTTGGGGACCGCTGCTTTATATGTATACGTCTCTCTCTTTCTGTCTCTCTGGTGTACAGATCCTTCCTTTTAATTGCTTCTCTTACTGCAGAGACATTTTCTTTTTCCATTTTACCAATAGAATTCTTTATTATCTGTCCTCTGAGATGCGTCTTCATTCAGAAATAGGTTCCAATCTCGGAACTGCGTGTAATTTGGGAACACTTTAATCCTTTTATAGCATTTGAGCTATTTTCTACATTCACATTTCACTTAATGCTCCAATCATGTCAAATTACCCAGTGTGCATCACTTTGGAGATCATCTGGGAATAGAGAATGAGCTGAAGAGGATCAGGGATGACCTTTGACCCTGAATGATTGAATGAATCGTGAATGTGAACTGATTCTTTTCCAGTGCAAAGATGGAGAACTCCATCACTTCACTCGCTCACTGATTGTGAAATGGTTCAGTGAATTGTTTTCATTCTAGATCCGACCTCAAAACCCATGATGTTCAATGTTTCCAGCCTGTATGAGTTCCAAAACCTAAAATGATAAAGGTTCTGAAAACGTCAGATGGACTCATTTCCTTCAGCCTTGAGCGAAATCACATTTTTCTATTTACTGATCCCATTTTTTAATTAGCTCCCTTTTTATCGAACTTCTGTTGTGAGAATCTAGGCTGATTTTCACTAACAAGGCCACGAGTAGAGAAGCAGTGTTGGGAGATGAAGCCACTCAGACCTGAACACGCCACCGGAGCCACAGAGAATCAACTAAGAAATAATGGAGAAAGATTTGATCTTTGAACTCTCCGTTCTTCTCAGGTTCTTATTGACTAGAGGCAGTTTTCGAAGTACACTGAGCTCCTGAAACCCAAATCAGATCTCTCACACACGCACACACACACACACACACACACACACACACACACACACACACACACACACACACACACACGCACACAAATAAAATACCTGAACCAATTAGCATGGAATAATTACACTCCATGTGTATTCACTGCTGAATGCAGCAATGTGAGGGGGATCACAAACGAGTGTACGCCCTCACGCCACTCCCAAGCCCGAATAAATGCAGAGGGTTGCAACAGGAAGGGCATCCGGCGTAAAACCAATGTCACAAATAATATGCGAGTCAAGACTAAGAAATCCATACCGGATTGGTAGCAGCCTGGGTTAACAACGACCGACATCAGTGCTGTTAACCAACAGGGTGCTGGTGGAAATTGGAATACTGTTGGTCGAAGAAGGAGAGGTGGGAGGCGTGTCCGTAGGCAGAGAGAGAAGAGGAAAGGCATGAGTCTAGGACTGAAAGTAGGGACTTCGAATGTTGGAACTATGACAGGAAAAGGTAGAGAGCTGGCTGACATGATGCAGAGGAGGAAGGTGGACATACTGTGTGTTCAGGAGACCAGGCGGAAAGGTAGCAAGGCGAGAAGCTTAGGAGCAGGGTTTAAACTGTTTTATCATGGTGTCGATGGGAAGAGAAATGGAGTAGGAGTCATCTTGAAGGAGGAGTTTGTCAGGAATGTTCTAGAAGTGAAAAGAGTGTCAGACAGAGTGATGAGTCTCAAGTTAGAAATTGAAGGTGCGATATTCAATGTTGTTAGTGCTTATGCCCCACAGGCAGGATGTGAGCGAGAAGAGAAGGAGAGATTCTGGAGTGAGTTAGATGAAGTGATGCAGAATACCCCCAGAGGTGAAAGAGTCATCATTGGTGCAGACTTCAATGGACATGTCGGTGCAGGAAACAGAGGGGATGAGGAAGTGATGGGCAGGTTTGGTATCCAGGACAGGAGCGCAGATGGACAGATGTTGATCGATTTTGCAAAAAGGATGGAAATGGCTGTGGTAAATACTTTCTTCCAGAAGAGACAGGAGCATAGGGTGACTTATAAAAGCAAAAGTAGGAGCACACAGGTCGACTACATCTTGTGTAGACGATGTAATTTGAAAGAAGTCAGTGACTGCAAAGTAGTAGTAGGTGAGACTGTTGCCAAACAGCATAGGATGGTGGTGTGCAGGATGATGCTGATGGTAAGGAAGGTGAAGAAAGCAAAGGCAGAGCAGAAGACAAAGTGGTGGAAGCTGAAAAAGTAAGTGTCGTGTTCTCTTCAAGGAGGCGTTGAAACAGTGGTCAGGAAGTGCTTCCATAGGACTGGACAAATACAACTAATGTGATCAGGGAGACAGGTAGGAGAGTACTTGATGTGTCCTCTGGAAGGAAAGTAGATAAGGAGACTTGGTGGTGGAATGAGGACGTGCAGGAGTGTGTACAAAGGAAGAGGTTAGCTAAGAAGAAGTGGGACATTGAGAGGGCCGAAAAGAGTAAACAGGAGTACAGGACGACACAGCGTAAGGCAAAAATAGTGGTGTCAAAGGCCAAACAGGGCGTATGGTGACTTGTATGGTAGGTTTGACAGTAAGGTGGGAGAAAATGATTTATACAAGTCAGTACAACAGAGAAATAGAGATGGGAAGGACGTGCAACAAGTTAGAGTGATTAAGGACAGAGGGGGAAATGTATTGACTGATGACAGAAGTGTGCTAGGAAGACGGAAAGAGTACTTTGAAGAGCTGATGAATGAGGAAAATGAGAGAGAGAGAGAAAAAGAGTAGAAGAGGTGACCGTTGAGGACCAGGAAGTATCAAAGATTAGTAAGGATGAAGTGAGGAGGGCATTGAAGAAGATGAAGAGTGGAAAGGTATGTCCTGATGACATACCTGCGGAGGTATGGAACTGTCTAGGAGAGATAGCAGTAGATTTTCTGACAAGAACATTCAACAAGGTCTGAGAGGATGCCAAAGGAATGGAGGAGAAGTGTGATGGTGCCCATTTTTAAGAACAAGGGAGACATACAAAGTTGTGGCAACTACAGAGGGATAAAGTTGATGAGCCATACGATGAAGTTATGGGAAAGAATAGTGGAAGCTAGACTAAGGGCAGAAGTCAGCATTTGTGAACAACAGTTTGGTTCCATGCCAAGAAAGAGCACCACAGATGCAGTGTTTGCTTTGAGGATGTTAATAGAGAAATACAGAGAAGGTCAGAAGGAGCTGCATTGTGCCTTTGTGGATCTGAAGAAAGCATATCACAGGGTGTCAAGAGAGGAACTGTGGTATTGCATGAAGAAGTCTGGAGTGGCAGAGAAGTATGTTAGAGTGGTGCAGGACATGTATGAGAGATGTAAGACAGTGGTGAGGTGTGCTGTCGGTGTGACAGAAGAGTTCAAAGTGGAGGTAGGACTGCATCAAGGGTCAGCTTTGTGCCCCTTCTTGTTTGCTATGGTGATGGACAGGCTGACAGACGAGGTTAGACAAGATTCCCCATGGACTGTTTGCAGATGACATTGTGATCTGTAGTGAGAGCAAAGAACAGGTGGAGAAAAATCTAGAGAGGTGGAGGTATGCCCTGGAAAGGAGATGAATGAAGGTTAGCCTCAATAAAACAGATTACATGTGTGTGAACGACAAGGACCCAAGTGGAACGGTGAGGTTACAGGGAGCAGAGATAAAGAAGGTGGAGGATTTTAAGTACTTAGGCTCAACAATCCAGAGCAATGGAGAGTGTGGAAAAGAGATGAAGAAGCGTGCGCAGGCAGGTTGGAATGGTTGGAGAAGTGTCCGGTGTGATGTGTGATAGGAGGGTTTCGGCAAGAATGAAAGGAAAAGTGCACAAGACGGTGATGAGGCCAGCGATGTTGTATGGTTTAGAGACAGTGGCCCTGGGGAAAAGACAGGAGGCAGAGCTGGAGGTAGCAGAGATGAAAATGTTGAGGTTCTCTTTGGGAGTAACGAGGATGGATAGGATCAGGAATGAGTCCATCAGAGGGACAGCACATGTAAGAGGTTTTGGAGAAAAAGTCAGAGAGGCTAGATTGAGATGGTTTGGACATGTACGGAGGAGGGATAGTGAGTATATTGGTAGTAGGATGCTGAGGTTGGAACTACCAGGCAGAAGGCCGAGAGGAAGACCAAAGAGAAGATTCATGGATGTGGTGAAGGAGGACATGAAGGTAGTTGGACTAAGAGAAGAAGATGCAGAGGATGGGGTGAGATGGAGGCAGATGATTCGCTGTGGCAACCTTTGAAGGGAAAAGCCGAAAGGAAAAGAAGAAGAAGAAGAAGTGTATTCACTGCAGATGCTCATTAGTTATTCCTGAGGAATTCCAGCACTAATGCCACCAATGGTTCCACGAACAATAGACACGCCTTTTGCAGCTCAAACACTTTCAGCGTCCAACATGAAAAGGGAACATTTCTCCCCAAATTACAGGATTTCAACTAAAGAACATTTATGCTCCATTTATTAAGATCAAGTCCTAAAATCACGATGATATAAGAGGGACACAGAAATGGGGGTGGGGTAATAGGGGAGGGAGGAAAGAGAGTGGGGGTGGGAGGATCAGAAGATCTCAGGTCTGGGGTGTGATTGGATGAAACAGAGTGCAGTGTGGGGGTTGTGTTGATCTCAGTACCTGAACCAGTTCAAAGGGAATCATACAGACTAGTTCCAATTGTCCTGCATCTGATACATCGGCAGGCCTTATTTAATGAAACTTTTTTTAAATACCAAACAATTCAGACCCTCCTTGGTATAATGGCACATTTTGTCTGGGGGGGGGGGAAGCCCAATCGGAAATATGGTAAAAGATATCGGATTTGAACTTAGCATGGTAGTGCTCTATCATCAGGCATCCGAAACAAAACAACAAAATGGGTGTATGCTTACATTTATATCATCTCATCCATGATGTCCTGGAAGGAGAGATGAAAGAGTGGATGGAACTTTATTTAAACTGTGGGGGTGTTGGACAGCTAGCAGAGTCTTGGGTTTTTGTTTTTTGGTATTCTGCTCATTTTGGTAATACTGTGCACCATTTTTTTTTTTTTTTTACTCTAAATTTCATTTTAATTGAATTTATCTGTATTTGTGGGAAGGTCCTGATACATCGGCAAAATTGATTTTCCTACACATGCTTCATCCTGAAGGTGTCAGATAATTGGAACCAGTCTGTCAACAGAAATTTTTGGTTGTTGTGCCATCAGAGGAATAAAACAGTCAGAGCGGGACATGAGAGAAACAGGAATTCCATCTCCGTACACTACCTCATGTAAACATCAGTATTACAAGCCATCCATTTACTTTTCATGATGATGATGATGATGATGACGATGATGATGTGTGTGTAGGAATGACGTGTCAGGCTCGCAGCTCGTACCTGGACTCTGAGGTGCTCTGGGGAGGACGCTTCACCCCTGTGCTCTCACTGGAGGAGGGATTCTATGAAGTGGACTACGACACCTTCCACCAGACCTACCCCACACCCACTCCCACCTGCTCAGCACGTGAACTTGCTGAACTCGCCAAAAAGGGAGAGGACATCCCCCTCCCGCCACTCACACCTCCAACCCTGAACCAGAACCCAGATGAAGAAAGAGAGCAGGAGGAGGGAGAGGTGGAGAGCATCAGCAACGGTGATGTGAAAAAAATGGATTCTGAACTTTAGAATGAAAGAAGGACAAACACAACCCCTTCCTATAGTGCGCACTGTGTAGGGCCGATCCATCCCATCACGCCACTACGTCTCGTTCGATTTTCTAACAATGTTGTACCACATGTTTAATCTCGCTCAGTTTGTCTTCTCATCATATCAGTGATGATTGCGGCTGCGTTCTGAACGCCGTTGCTTAATAGAAAAAATATAGAAATGGTGTGAGTTGATGTAGCGAATAAATAAAATAACACTGGAGCACAGCCGAGTGAACGAAGAGATGACATCAGAATAATTTTCATCACTATGCAGGACTTTTTCCTTTAGTAAACTTACAGTGCTGATGAAATCATTTTTAGATGCATCATTTTTCCTGAACTGAACATCAGGGTGAAAACATGTTGAAGCAGATCTGATTATACAGCAACAAACACTTCATCAAACGTACACTTACAGAAAGAATCCACAGAGAAACTGTACACACACACACACACACACACACACACACACACACTCTACATGATTACAGGATTTTATATTTATATATACTATTAATATACATGAATAACTATGTGTGATATATATATATATATATATATATATATATATATATATATATATATATATATATATATATATATATATATATATATATATATACAGTGTCTGGCTGTGTATTTCACCCCTAGGCCTTCAGTAGTGCGCCGTCTGAATCAATCCAACCCTCAATAACTATTTTATGGCTGTAAAACTTTTACTGCAGCTCCAGCTGCGACACACAAAAAAGCTTCAATAATAACCTCATAAAATTACAATATTATTTAAAATCATGAAACCTCATAAAATTACAATATTATTGAGAAATATAGCCACATTTTACTCACCAAAAATCCCACTGGTAACATCTTCAAATCTGACAAACCGCTCCCTGACCCCTGTGTCAGTTCCATAATGCAGAACCAATGCGAGCTGCGCTGTGTTCCCCACATCTGTGGTCTCATCCACCATAACAGAGACAAACAGTGCTTTATTCACTTCCCTTCTGATCTCTTCCCATCACTTCAGCAATAGCACTGATCACATCGCTCTGGATTCTGCTCGACGTCCCACTGAACCCTTTATTAGTGGACAGGTGGGAATGTAAATCTGTGTTGCTCTCATAACCAAGTTATGCCATTTCTTGTGTCAACATTCAACTAAAAATTTCAAAAGACCTTTTAAAGAAAAATGAGCACAAAGATTGCACTTCTTCCAACATCATTAGTGCTTAGCAACCAAACATGCACTTCAGCCAGAGAACTTTTAGAAAACATGTCTAGGAAGAGTTTTAGTAAGAGATGATAAGAGAAATAATCCTCATTTTAATCTGACACGCCCTTTATAAACCAATCCGTGGTAACCCCTCAAAAATCCTTCTTCTTCTTCTTCTTTTCCTTACGGCTTTTCCCTTCAGGGGTCGCCACAGCGAATCATCTGCCTCCATCTCACCCTATCCTTTGCATCTTCTTCTCTTACACCAACGACCTTCATGTCCTCCTTCACCACATCCATGAATCGTCTCTTTGGTCTTCCTCTAGGCCTTTTGCCTGGTAGTTCCAGCCTCAGCATCCTATTACCAATATACTCACTATCCCTCCTCTGTACATGTCCAAACCATCTCAATCTAGCCTCTCTGACTTTGTCTCCAAAACGTCTTACATGTGCTGTCCCTCTGATGTGCTCATTCCTAATCCTATCCATCCTCGTTACTCCCAAAGAGAACCTCAACATTTTCATCTCTGCTACCTCCAACTCTGCCTCCTGTCTTTTCCCCAGGGCCACTATTTCGAACCCATACAACATCGTTCGCCTCAACACCGTCTTGTACACTTTTCCTTTCATTTTTGCCGATACCTTCCTATCACACATCACACCGGACACTTTTCTCCAACCATTCCAACCTGCCTGCACACGCTTCTTCACCTCTTTTCCACACTCTCCATTGCTCTGGATTGTTGAGCCTAAGTACTGAAAATCCTCCACCTTCCTTATCTCTGCTCCCTGTGATCTCACCGTTCCTCTTGGGTCCTTGTCATTCATGCACATGTATTCTGTCTTACTGAGGCTAATCTTCATTCCCCTCCTTTCCAGGGCATACCTCCACCTCTCTAGATTTTCCTGCACTTGTTCTCTGCTCTCACTACAGATCACAATGTCATCTGCAAACATCATAGTCCATGGGGAATCTTGCCTAACCTCATCTGTCAGCCTATCTATCACCATAGCAAACAAGCTGACCCTTGATGCAGTCCCACCTCCACCTTGAACTCTTGTGTCACACCGACAGCACACCTCACCACTGTCTTACATCTCTCATACATGTCCTGCACCACTCTAACATACTTCTCTGCCACTCCAGACTTCCTCATGCAATACCACAGTTCTTCTCTCGGCACCCTGTCATATGCTTTCTCCAGATCCACAAAGGCACAATGCAGCTCCCTCTGACCTTCTCTGTACTTCTCCATTAACATCCTCAAGGCAAACACTGCATCTGTGGTGCTCTTTCTTGGCATGAAACCAAACTGTTGTTCACAAATGCTGACCTCTGCCCTTAGTCTAGCTTACACTATTCTTTCCCATAACTTCATCGTATGGCTCATCAACTTTATCCCTCTGTAGTTGCCACAACTCTGCACGTCTCCCTTGTTCTTAAAAATGGGCACCATCACACTTCTCCTCCATTCCTCTGGCATCCTCTCACTCTCTAAGACCTTGTTAAATGTTCTTGTCAGAAAATCTACTGCTACCTCTCCTAGACACTTCCATACCTCCACCGGTATGTCATCAGGACCAACTGCCTTTCCATTCTTCATCCTCTTCAATGCCCTCCTCACTTCACCCTTACTGATCTTTGCTACTTCCTGTTCCTCAACAGTCACCTCTTCTACTCTTTTTTCTCTCTCATTTTCCTCATTCATCTTCCCAGCACACTTCTGTCATCAGTCAATACATTTCCCTCTCTGTCCTTTATCAATCTAACTTGCTGCACGTCCTTCCCATCTCTATTTCTCTGCTGTGCCAACCTATATAAATCATTTTCTCCCTCCTTACTTTCCAACCGAGCATACAAGTCATCAAACGCGCTCTGTTTGGCCTTTGACACTGCTACCTTTGCCTTACGCTGTGTCTCCCTGTACTCCTGTTTACTCTCTTCAGTTTTCTCAATGTCCCACTTCATCTTAGTTAACCTCTTCCATTTTGTACACACTCCTGCACTTCCTCATTCCACCACCAAGTCTCCTTATCTACTTTCCTTCCAGATGACACACCAAGTATTCTCCTACCTGTCTCCCTGATCATATTAGCTGTAGTTGTCCAGTCATCTGGAAGCACTTCCTGACCACCCAAAGCCTGTTTCAACTCCTCCTTGAAGACAACCTGACACTCTTCCTTTTTCAACTTCCACCACTTTGTCTTCTGCTCTGCCTTTGCCTTCTTCACCTTCCTCACCATCAGCATCATCCTGCACACCACCATCCTATGCTGTTTGGCAACACTCTCACCCACTATGACTTTGCAGTCACTGACTTCCTTTAAATTACATCGCCTGCACAAGATGTAGTCTACCTGTGTGCTCCAACCTCCACTTTTATAAGTCACCCTATGCTCCTCTCTCTTCTGGAAGAAAGTATTCACCACAGCCATTTCCATCCTTTTTGCAAAATCTCCCAACATCTGTCCTTCTGCGTTCCTGTCCTGGATACCAAACCTATCCATCACTTCCTCGTCCCCTCTGTTTCCTGCACCAACATGTCCATTGAAGTCTGCCCCAATGACCACTCTTTCACCTCTGGGTTTACTCTGCATCACTTCATCTCACTCACTCCAGAATCTCTCCTTCTCTTCTCGCTCACATCCTGTCTGTGGGGCATAAGCACTAACAACATTGAACACCACACCTTCAATTTCTAACTTGAGACTCATCACTCTGTCTGACACTCTTTTCACTTCTAGAACATTCCTGACAAACTCCTCCTTCAAGATGACTCCGACTCCATTTCTCTTCCCATCCACACCATGATAAAACAGTTTAAACCCTGCTCCTAAGCTTCTAGCCTTGCTACCTTTCCACCTGGTCTCCTGGACACACAGTATGTCCACCTTCCTCCTCTGCATCATGTCAGCCAGCTCTCTACCTTTTCCTGTCATAGTTCCAACATTCAAAGTCCCTACTCTCAGTCCTAGACTCATGCCTTTCCTCTTCTCTCTCTGGCAACGGACACGCCTCCCGCCTCTCCTTCTTCGACGTCTTCGACCAACAGTAGTCCAATTTCCATCAGCACCCTGTTGGTTGACGGCACTGATGGCGGTCGTTGTTAACCCGGACCTCGACCGATCCGGTATGTGGTTCTTTCTTGTGATTCGCATAGTTTATTTGGCATTTGTTTTACGCCGGATGCCCTTCCTGACGCAACCCTCTGCATTTATCCGGGCTTGGGACCGGCGTGAGGGAGAGACACTGGTTTGTGCCCCCCCCCCTCACGGCTGCATTGGTAACCCCTCAAAAATTAACCAAAAAAAAAAAAAAAAAAAAAAAACAACTATTTTTTTCATTTCTGTTTATTCCAATAAGATCAGTATATAAAGGTTCAAATGCCTTCAAATGATACTGATTGAAAAAAACAGTCGGGTTCAAACAATCACACTGAAATTTAGAAAACTATATATATATATATATATATATATATATATATATATATATATATATATATATACATATATAAAACAAAACTCTCTGATCTCTTTATACAAGTAAGCTTCATCAACTCCGCCCTCAGCATCATCATCTTCATCTATATCGTGCTCAGCAGATAAAATCACATCTTCACAAACACCAGTCATCACACTTTTATTAACAGATGCCTCTTCTTCATCAACATCAAAATCAAAATCTTCATCAACACAGCTGGCATCATCATCATCAGTTTGTTCGTATGTAAAAGGTATCAAACATTTAAGTATTTTTCAGGTCTTGACCAATTTTCATACAAAACTAAACAACCCACGATCCAGCATGTCCAGTCCACACAAGATTACACACAAATCAAATGATCAAAAAAGTTCCATAATTGAATTTTGCACGCAGAGAAAAATACTCACCGGCAAAATAATCTTCAAGAACGTCAAGCATTCTGGCATCTTCAAAGCCCAATTCTCGTGTGGAATTGAACATCTATACTAATGCTGCTAGACATCACAGATGACATTTCACTCTCCTTTTCCAGAAATTATGTGTATTCACAATCTTATAAATAAACTTAATGACTGTTATTGAAGAGAAAGTCGGAGATAAGTTCCACATGCGGTATGCTAGAGTCAGGACGTAAACCAGAAGTTAACGTATGATGGGGATTGTGCATGTGCCAGCCCGAGCTGACCAATCAGTGTGCTCGTTTCAGATCAGATCTTCCTTAGCAACTAGCCTGCACTGTTTACGAGCATATCGTCTTCATAACCTTTATTTTATTCACTGAAACGGCATTTTAATATCAAAACAGTATCCAAAATGGAGATACGACTTCACGGCCGTTCTTCTGGTGTATGGACTGTAGTGTGTCTTGTACCAGACTCGGTGAATAATTGCAACTAAAACCAGTATGTTTTGCTACTGTTTTTATCTAGTTTTATGAGGGGTACTCGTCAGAAAAAAAATGGGAGGAAAGACATTTTTAGTGAGTTTTAGTCGATTTCATGTGAGCAAGTGATAGTTGAATACTTATTTTAATAGTTTATGCAAAAATCCGAAATTCGATAAAAATGGACTATTTTTACTTTTCTGGCCTTTATCTCAAAAGTGATCTGTGTGACAAGTGCCTACTTTCGGTGGAGCGCCTCACATATTTGCTTGTGCATCTCGCTACAGATGCAGTTTGCTCGCTCTGGCTAAGTCCACTCTCTCACTATCCAATCATAGGGTGTGAAAACGCTGATGTTTCCGTACGCCTGCTAGAAGGCCTTGGTGTCGCCAACTCTAAATCTGATTGGTTAAAGCAACAGTTTTCCCGACACTTATTTTATGCTACAGGGCCCGCAGAACTGATTATGAAGGCCTTCAGGTAGATTTCTGACCCTGGCAACAAATAATGGCTGAAATGAGATTGGTTAAATGCTTAAATATGACAACACACATCTGGAAGTAGCGCAACCAGGGGAAAAGCAATGAAAGGAAGCTGACAGATAATTTGGAATTTTTTAATAAGTATTCATGGACAAAATATAATTAACATCAGCCTGTGATTCAGATATTTTTAGGCCAGCAGAGAAGGCCCTGACAGCCCACCACTGATATATATATATATATATATATATATATATATATATATAATTCCTTCAGCATGTATTCCCTTTCTGCACATTTTATTTTACTTATTTATTTTTTTAATGCTCACTTTAATTTTACTGTGATTTAATTACGTTTCTAATTTTAGAATTAAACACTCCTGAAGTAACCAGCCCTGTAAGTGTATTTAATGCTCACACACCGCTGGTTTATTTTGTGGGTAAATGTCGCCCCCCGGTGGTCAGTATTATACAAACGGAAATCATCACGGCTCAAGCGCCATAGAATTCATTTGTGTTGGATGTTGTTGGACAGACAGACACACACACACACAGCATTTTGCTGACGCCACATCCAGAATGCCTCAAAGTCAGAGAGGCTAGATCGAGATGGTTTGGACATGTACAGAGGAGGGATAGTGAGTATATTGGTAGTAGGATGCTGAGGTTGGAACTACCAGGCAGAAGGCCGAGAGGAAGACCGAAGAGAAGATTCATGGATGTGCTGAAGGCGGACATGAAGGTAGTTGGCGTAAGAGAAGAAGATGCAGAGGACAAGGTGGGATGGAGGCAGGTGAGTCGCTGTGGCGACCCCTGAAGGGACCAGCCGAAAGATAATGTCACTCAAACGCCCTTTATCTTCTCTCGCTTCTGGTGAGACGCCTCAGGGTTTTATTTATTCATAAATATCACGGTACAAAATTCAAGTTTTTATCATCATTACTACATGTTACTGCATTATTATTGTATTAATGAGTCAGACGGGCGAGAGAATGGGTTGAACAAGCAGATTTTGGTGCCTGGAATATCATACAGAGGGTTTTAACCATCCCGGAGCAGAGATCCGATCTAGATAGATGAAGATCATTTTGTGGAGTTTCAGCCTGTCAGCGTATACATTCGAGTCTTTTCTCTTCAGTGACTCTCTGGAGGGCGGCACAGAGGGGTAGCGAGTAAATCGTCCACCTCACAGCAAGGTCCTAGGTTCGAGTCCCAGGCTCACCGAAGGTGTTTCTCCCTGGAGTTTGCATGTTCTCCCTGGGCTTCATTGGGTTTTCTCCCCTCGTCCAAAGACACGGACGATCGTCTCGTCCAGGTTGCCCCTGGCTGTGAGCGAGTGTGTGGATGGTTGTACAGTATAGGGGTTTCCAGCTGATGGTTCAGTGGGCTGTTCACAGGTGCCCCACCCTCACTCGGAGACGGCCGAGAGACACTTGACCCTCCTCGCGACTCCGGTAGGACACAGCTGAACGGAAAGCAGATCAGGGTAGTGATGCGTTTTGTTCGGGTGAAGTGCTGCAGGATGGTGTGTGACCGAATTCACTAGAACCAGTAATATCCGACACCAACGTCGCACTGAACACGAGACAAACATGCAAATCATGATCCACACCGCCGTGCTCCTTAAAAACAAACAAACCCTTACACGTCATCAAAAGCTGATTCTCAAATAAAGTGAAGATTTAAAATGTAATCTGAATCAGAAAGACTTTGCTCATTTTTGAAGGTTGTTGATCTGAAGAGTCAGGCCAAAGGCTGTGCTTTTTATAAAACGTGATTATTTTGGCTTTGAGAATTTCGAGGCGAGTTTTTATTCTCACTGCATCAGAAATCCAGACTCACTGTTTTACATTTTATTGAATTTCAATAAAGAGACGGGTCTGAGTGTGAAGAGCTCATCAACTTTATTCTAAAAGTTCAGGAGATTTTATTCCCCGTGTTTCTCCAGCAGGATCCTGAAGAGACCACAGGAGGAATCGGGAAACTCTCAGCAAAAACAAAACTGATGTTTAGTTTAGTTTGATGACACCAACACCGCGCTTCATTCCGATGAGGTTTTCAGTGCCGGGTTCTGTAAAGTCGACAGACGTGAAGATGCCCAAGACAAAGCGATATGATGGAGATCAGGACTCAGATCTTTACTCCACTTTCCTGATCTCAGAAACATCTCCTGTGAAACTCGAGCCCATCTCTGCTGCCGTGATGCCCTTCAGTGCCACTTTGCCATGGGGTCGATCATGTTCTTCTGTAGCGCTCCAGCTCTCTGAACTTTACCAGTAGTGTCAATCTCCTCCTTGAGCTCATCTCCAGCCTCCATGCCCTCGTCCTTCAGAACCTGCTCCGCTGACTCCTCCTCCGGACGCAACACCTCCTCCACCTCAAGATGATCGGATAACAGGACGGAGCCCGACATCGATTTCTGCCAATCAGAAGTCTCAGGAAAAACGGTGTTGCGGAGGAACCGCCAAGGCTTGCTGGTCACCACAGTGCGCTTCTCGCAGGAGGCGTCTACACAATTCAGCGAGATGAACAAGATCAACTTTACAAACCCAAACATTCAGTTAGTTCTGAACAATTCCAACAATAATTCTGCTTCGTTAACAATTTACATGAATTCTCAAATTACAGAAAGAATCCCACAAATTATTTTATATGTAAAATATACACCTTTGTCGATAAACATGTAGTAATATACATATTTAGTAAGATGTTGACAAACTCTGGAATAAAATTAAATATTTCTTATTTTTATAAATTCTGTTATTAAACTTGGTTAAATTTTGTAACTCTGGAAGAAATTAAATATTAAACAAAAAAGTTTAAATTATGAACCGGAAGAATAACTTGCCGCATGCTGCGGGGCGACACTCCCAATCACAGCAGTTACAAAGGGAAACGTCACCATCCAGCTCCTCCCACCTGATTACAAACAGAGTTTCACTGCTCAACACTTGACACTGGAGACTCCTTCCACGAAGAGTCACATTTTACAGAATTATACAAAACTTATTAAAAAAAAAAAAAAAAAAAAAAAAAAACCCTTCGGTGGTTGTGCGTCTTTTAATCTACTCACGAGTCCTCTTTACACGTCCCTGTAAACAAACTGTTGCTATAGAAACAATGTTAACATACACATTTCTGAAAAGTAAACTTGCCATTGGCAGCAGCAGGACACACAAGTCATACCATCACTCCTGACCAATCAGAAGGCAGAATTCAACTGCGCTATGATGCAAGAGGGTTAAACTCACCTGTGCTCAGACTCTATGTAGGTGCAGGACTTCGCTGCGGTGCTGGCAGACACCATTCCAACCAGGACAGTGCAGTGCAAATAAAACTGCTGATCATCAAGACCACACACACACACACACAGTTTCATCCATCTTTTATGTGATTAGAACAAGAGTTGAAGGTCAGGGCCTGGTTGTTCAAAACACGGTTATTTTAACCACCGGTTAACCCCGAACGGCTGGTTACATTTTTAACCTGCTGTTAGCTAACTGACCGTAATATACGTTGTTCAAAGCATGGTTACTTACATCATTAGTTAACAGTGTGGTTAACATTACTGGTTAGCACTAAGGGGTTGTACGCTAGGGGGAGGGGCTAAGATGTCTGTGTACGACCAACAACAATACATGCGCTTGTGAATTTTTTTGTGCGTGTACGTTTGAAACTCAATGCGCGATTCGCCAACCACCTGCGGTGTTGCATATCTGCAATGAATACTACCCAACCCGGTATCAGCTGCGGAAACATCAGAAGGCAGCTGATCAAGGGCAGAGGCTGGGGGGTGCATCAGATTTATAGGGGGGGGGGGGGGTTTACTACTTTTTTGAGTTGTCTATGTTTCAGTTTTGTCCCATTATATTAAAGAACTACTCTGGTAAAATATTTCATAAACTGAAGTTGATTTAGAGGTCCCCCGGGCCCTTGTTTATCATATTAGCCCCTGAATAACAAGAGTCATAATTCTGTTTTTTTTCTCTACTGCTTTACATAATAAGCAAGCACAGTAAGTCAATAACTGTTACAAATAAATAAATTCAATATTAATATATTAAGAAAAATAAATTACAAAAAAAAATAATAATCCAGAATTAACCAAAAATGGCTGTAATTCTGTGAAAATTCTTTCCTGATTACATCATAAATAAACAGAGTAAGTCGGTGACCGCTCAAAAGAGTAAATATATTCAATATTAATATTTTAAGCAAACAAAAGTTACCAAACAGGCCCGAACAAGCCTAAAAATTATGTTCATTTATCTACATTCACACAATAAAAAGCAAGGAAAATCACCAAGAATAATATAATAATAATGTTGATGCTAGCAGGCGTTCCATGTCTTCAAGACGACGCAAAGTAGCGGGTGAGTTACGACGACTCGTGTCAATAGCACGCAACTTATTGTCGTCATCAAGTAGCTTTACAATCTTTTCCCATGCCCGGTGTTCTGTGACCATTGCAATGTTAGCCTGAGTACAGAATGTGGCCACCTGCTGCAAAACTAGTTCGGCTGTCGTAAAGCGACTTGTTGCTCCTACAGACCTTTTACCATCAGCAGCTTTATTGCAGTGATGCATCTCAGTACTTGTAAACATGTAGGCAGTCTAGATCCGGTTATTACTGCATCATCTTCACAAATTGCAGGGCCAAGTCCAAATAACGTGAGAGCCTGACGAGTTTTTAAAGTAAATCTAGCTGTTGACGTTGGTTGGTCCGAGTCTGATACTTGATCCATGGCAAGCAACGGTCCTAAATCAATAGCGAATAATGTAAATTTATATTTACATTAATATCTCCTGAAAGGGAAGCATTCAGAGGACACCAATATGACAATTGTACTACACTATACACTGTTCGAAAATATAGTATACATGAATAATTGTCAGGTAATCACTTAATCATTCATTATATTAAAATGGCTCATAATGGCATACTGGTCCTTCTCAAAAAATTAGCATATTGTGATAAAGTTCATTATTTTCTGTAATGTACTGATAAAAGTTAAACTTTCATATATTTTAGATTCATTGCACACCAACTGAAATATTTCAGGTCTTTTATTGTTTACTGATGATTTTGGCATACAGCTCATGAAAACCCAAAATTCCTATCTCAAAAAATGAGCATATGATGTTCAGGTAGTGTAAACGAGCTATTAACCTAATCATCTGAATCAACCAATTAACTCTAAACACCTGCAAAAGATTCCTGAGGCTTTTAAAAACTCCCAGCCTGGTTCATTACTCAAAACCACAATCATGGGTAAGACTGCCGACCTGACTGCTGTCCAGAAGGACATCATTGACACCCTCAAGCAAGAGGGTAAGACACAAAGAAATCTCTGAGCGAATAGGCTGTTCCCAGAGTGCTCGATCAAGCCACCTCAGTGGGACGTCTGTGGGAAGGAAAAAGTGTGGCAGAAAACGCTGCACAACCAGAAGAGGTGACGGGACCCTGAGGAAGATTGTGGAGAAGGGCCGATTCCAGACCTCGGGGGACCTGTGGAAACAGTGGACTGGGCTACAGGTGCCGCATTCCCCAGATCAAACCACTTTTGAACCAGAAACAGAGGCAGAAGCGGCTGACCTGGGCTACAGAGAAGCAGCACTGGACTGTTGCTCAGTGGTCCAAACTACTTTTTTCGGATCAAAGCAGATTTTGCATGTCACTCGGAAATCGCGGTGCCAGAGTCTGGAGGAAGACTGGGGACAAGGAAATGCCAAAATGCCTGAAGTCCAGTGTCAAGTCCCCACAGTCAGTGATGGTCTGGGGTGCCATGTCAGCCGCCGGTGTTGGTCCACTGTGTTTTATCAAGGGCGGGGTCAATGCAGCTCGCTATCAGGAGATTTTGGAGCACTTCATGCTTCCATCTGCTGAAAAGCTTTATGGAGATGAAGATTTCATTTTTCAGAACGACCTGGCACCTGCTCACAGTGCCAAAACCACTGCTAAATGGTTTACTGACCATGGTATTACTGGGCTCAATTGGCCTGCCGACTCTCCTGACCTGAAGCCCATAGAGAATCTGTGGGATATTGTGAAGAGAAAGTTGAGAGACACCAGACCCAACACTGTGGATGAGCTTAAGGCCGCTATCGAAGCATCCTGGGCCTCCGTAACACCTCAGCAGCACCACAGGCTGATTGCCTCCATGCCACGCCACATTGAAGCAGTCATTTCTGCAAAAGGATTCCCCACCAAGTATTGAGTGCAGAACTGAACATCATTATTTGAAGGTTGACTTTTTTGTAGGAGGGTAGTGGTGGTCTAGTGGTATAAGGCGCCGGATTGCTGATCCAAAGGTTGGGGGTTCGAGTCCCATTCTCCACAAGGTTGTCACTGTCCCCCCCAGTGCAGCTAACTGGGTTATCAAAGGCCGGCCATGTCTCCCACTGTCTATGGTGTGAGGCATGTAAAAGAACCATTGCTGACTTTCGTAAAAAGAGTAGCTGCAAAGCCGTCAGCGTGTTTCCGCCCTGCGATGGCCTGGCGAGCTGTCCAGGGTGTACTCTGCCCTCGCCCTGAGTTGGTTGGGATGGGCACCAGCCTCCCCGTGACCCTAATTAGGATGAAGCGGTTACAGAAAATGAACTGAACTTTTTTTGTATTAAAAACACTTTTAATGGTCGGATGAAATATGCTAATTTTTTGAGTTAGGGATTTTTGGTTCTTCACTTCAGTTGTGTGTAATGAATCTAAAATATGAAAGTGTAATGTTTATCAGTGCATTACAGAAAATAATGAACTTTATCACAATATGCTAATTTTTTGAGAAGGACCTATATATAGGGGGGGAGGGGCTAAATATTTTTCAATTATGAAAATTTTTTAAACAGGAACCTTTTTCTACCAATTGGAACAAAATTAATCATCAGACAGATCAAATTTAGAACTTTCATTTTTTTGATGCCAACCCCCCCCAACTCAGTTGAGTTCCACTGGACAAGAAATGATGCGTCTTCACAATCTTATAAATAAACTTAATGACTGTTATTGAATAGAAAGCTGGAGAGAAGTTCCGCATGACTAGAGTCAGCAAATAAACCGGAAGTTGACGTGTAACGGGAACTGCGCATGTGCACGCCCGAGCTGACCAATCAACAAACGTAATATCAGTAAGCACTAATAGCTGCAAACTGTCAATCAAACAAAGTGCGAGTGTGAGAAGAAAGCACAGTTTGTTAGTCCCGCCTCCGGCTCCTGCACATGTGTTAGAACACAAACATTGAGGCACAGAGAATGAATGGATAAAATAATCATCATCCATCCGGCCTGGATCTGCAGCCTCATGCTCAGTACTTTTATAAAATTAATAGTATGTCTTTGTGCTATAAATATGTATTAATATTTGTTTATGCCTTGGAATAGATAAATAAATTTAGCTCAATTTGTAAATGTATTTAAAACATGTACTTGCAGATGTAGTTTGAAATATATTTGAGAATGTTTTTGGTTGAACTATAAATATTATTATTATTATTATTATTATTATTATAAGAATCCACCCCCGCTGATGCGGCATCACGAATGCAAGCGTTAGCCATGAACGCCATCTTGCAAGTGAACCACACTGTTAAATATTTAACGGAGGTCCTTAGGCGTGTTAACTTTAACCGAGTGTTAACTTGCCGTTAAAGTTAACCAAGTTTTAAGCAACAAGATAACGGCAGCGTTAAATTTAACGGTCAGTTAAGTGTACTTAACCAGTGCTTAAAAAATAACTGCGTTTTGAACAACCGGCTCCGGATGTTTAACTTTAAATGTCTGTGAAAAAGATGTTTTGTTTCGCCTCAAAGAAATTGAGATTAAAATGAAGCCTGCACATTCCTGTTCTCCGAATACAAGAAAATTTAAATTCTTTGATTTATGACACGTTTTATTTAATGTAAAATTACACAATACCTCTGAAGCCACTTCAGCAAACAAAAATGCATCGATCGCAAAGCGAAGGATGTTCATCTGCCTCAAGATGTAGTGCGACTGACTTCCTGTCCTCTTACTGTCCACCATGCACCTAAACCAACCACAGAAGGGTTATTAGCTTGGCGACTGCGTCTGGAGCAGGAATTTCAACCACATGCAGGACTACCCAAAGTTTCTGATGACATCATAGCGCTGGGTGGGGTCAGTGTCCTCACTGGCTGTGACATGACAGGCCTCAATGTAAACGCACTTGTCCTTTGACAGGATACCGGCGCTCACCTCTATGTACATCGGCTCTCCAAGGACATAACCTTCGTTTATGCCGAGCTCCTCCCACCTTTCTGTAAGACCGCAAACACACAGGCGTGATTACAGCGAGAGAAAACATGAAAACCAGACAAACACCAGCTGCTGTCTCACCATTACACAAGGACACGCTGACGACGTTCCGCCCGACCATCGTTTTCCGAAACGACTGCAGACGAAGTTCTGGCAAATATCCGATTTTATAGGAATAGTGAAACCTAATGAAAACATTCAACTGATCATCATCATCATCATCATCATCATCATCATCTCAGTGAGAAACAGTTAGAGTTTCATAAATAATTTAATTTCGTATCAGATATTGCCCAAACTCGATCTTGAATCGTAATCCTATAGCTCGTGCTAATCTACCAAAGATCATTATAGTGAACATGCCAAGCTTTCAGTTCGTGAAATGGCAAAGGCTACAACGCTCGCGCACTAGTGTCGGAGAAAAAGCGAAAACATAATGAAAAATGTCTCGCGTTCCATCATCTGGTAAACCAACAATGTACAGTCTGTAAAATTCATGCTGTGTAATCGTTTGAGGCGGTTCCGTGTGGGTCACACCGAGGCTTGCGCTTACCGATCGTACACACACCGGATGGGTAGCATTAGCGGCGCGGCTCTGATAACCGCCCCCTGGCTCTCTGGGGTGTAGGTGAGCTGGTTGGTGCACAAGAGCTTCCCATCATTTATCTGAACAACAACAAAAAGATTTATTTAACTTCAGGAGACAACAACATCTGCTCAGAGAATGACGGTGGCGGCTCACGCAACCACCGTTTACAGCTTCTGGAAGAAACTTGTACGCGGTTTATTCAACATGTATTTAATATAAACAGGTCCATCTGATCTTCTAGACAGAATTGTGAGGACGTCCTCAAAGTGTCGTTTGTAATTAGTGTAACTGCGCCCCCTGGTGTTTCAGGGTTAGCGGTGCAGCTGAGAGTTCAGGATTTCCTCTTACCGACAGTGAAGTGCCACAATCGTTCAGGTTGTACCGGAAGTACAGCATGCTCCCGTTCACACCCGACACCGGACATGTTCCCAGCCGGAAGTGAGCAGGACAGGTGCGGAAGTTCAGGCGAGTCTGATCAATTTTTACAGTAATCTTGCTTTGGCCACACCTCACCTCGACTCCATGGTTATTACTCACGGCACTGCCCCGGATGTTCGGCTCGCGCCCTCGTGGCATCAAAATGTGCGCCACAGTGCTCGGGAGGAGCTTCAGTCGAGCTCCAGGCCTGAACAGCTGCCGAGAGACCGCAGGTGCCGGGTGATGGTGGAACATCGGGAGGACCAGGCCCGGGGGAGGCCCGTGGATTTCCGGCCTCGGACTCTTGTGGCGCTCGTGCTCCGGTGATGTGCTGCTCCCAGCTCTAGCCAGACCACCCCCACCCCAAAAGCTCAAACCCGCCACGTGTAGACAGAACAGCAGCAGCGTGCGGCCCATTTCAACCCCACAGACACTCACGCGATTTCCCTGGCACCGCTGGAGCCTGGCTCGAGAAGCAAACCGCCAAAACGCCACGCCCAGTCCCTGCTCTAATTAAGCCTCGAATCCGAGAAGCACCTGCTGCGCTAGTGACGTCACCGCTTAATCAATCACACCGTCCAATCCTGAGCTGAATTCGAGATCAACGTTCTCCGGTTCTGCAGAAAGACTCTGCTGATGAATCTGCGTTTCTCTGACATCACCACCAGCAGATTCTCTTTAAGTCCCTTCGGTATGTCCTGTTTTTTCTCTGATTGGAAGTATAAGCACCAAAAATTACAAATAATAATCATAATAATCACGTAAATAAATCAATCAATCAAAAGACTCCGGAACAAAGGAAACGCCGCGAGGAGGGCGACCTCTAGCGGTTCCGTCCGTGTAACCACATCACTTTCAAAAAGCGCCAACGGAACGCAGACGGCTCGAGTTCGACGCTCCCGGTCCCAGTTCTCCCGGGATCAAGTCCAGAACCACCACCATACTGTCCAAGACCAAAGGGTAGAAATGCATGATCCACGGGGTGACACTGTGGCCGAGCGGTCGACATGTCCGCCTCACAGCAAGAAGGTCCTGGGTTCGATTCCCAGCTCGGGTGTTTCTGTGTGCAGTTTGCATGTCCTCCCCGTGGCCGTGGGTTTCCTCACACACACAAAAAGAACATGCGCAGTAGATTAATTGTTCAAATTGCCCCTAGGTGTGAGTGTGAATGGTTGTGTTAGTGTTGACCCTGCTCTCGACCAGACTCGGCTGAGATGGACACCAGCCTCTCGTTGAGTCGAATGAGGATTACGCGTTTTAGAAAAGGAATGAATTCAGAGCAGGATGGGTTCTCCTCACTGACCTGTGCTTTCTTCTCGTCCCCAAAAGATTTTTAAATGCTGCTCTGCTATCCTCAAAGCGAAACACACCTTTCGTCACGGGTGCAAGAAAAATGTTGATGATTGAACTTCATTATTTCATGGAGCCTAAATTTCAAATTCCATAATAACTCTTTTTTTAATTTATTAATTTATACATTCATTGTCTGAATGGCTTAATCGTAATTACTTTTGCAGGGAGGCTGATGCCCACCTAAGCCGACTCTAGGCGAAGTCGGAGTACACTCTAAACCACTTGCCAGGCCATCGTAGGGCCAATATACATACAGTACAACCATTCACACTCACACAAAGGGGTGATTTGGATCAGCCAATTAGACTACTGCGCATGTTTGTAGATTGTGGGAGGAAACTAAAGCTAGTGGAAGAAACCCACACAACCGCACGAAAAACCGATTATTATTATTGTTGTCTAAAATTGCTTTTATTGTCTAGAGTATAATTTATAGTTTATTATATACAGTAGGCCCTCGGCGTTCACGGGGCTTCGGTTCCGTGTCCTCCCGCGAATCGAGATAATGCGCAAGTTCTGTACCCGGAAGTAAAACCCCATGTATGACGTCACATGCGCGAATGAGCAGCCAGCAGGAAAATACTCTGGATCTATTACATGCACTGAAATATTAAACACATTCTCCAGACAGTCTTACTCATTAATACAGTATTAATGTAGTACAATATAGTCATGATTAAGAAAAACTTTTCAACTTTTACTCTTATTTTTATTGATGATAAAATATAAACATGATACAGCATATACTGTTGTAAAGCACTCGTTTTAAAGTCTTTTTCAATTATTATTCCAGTACAGTACCTCAGTTCATTCTGAGAATGTTTGTGTGTGAGATTTTATGTTCTGTAGCATGTTTAACAAACGATACCAAAAGGATCAACTTTATGACGCTTCATGTCCTTTTACATTGAACTTGGAGTGACGTCTCCAAGATGGCGCTGCCTAGAGGGCGACATCGCAGAGTTCTCAGAGTCAAATTGTGTCTTTGTTCGTTTTAATTTGTTTTATTTGTTGTTTTGTTTGTTCATGTTTTGCACTATGCTCGTCTACGACCGGTCGACCCTACTATAGCTATAAGATCAAGGTGTCTAAGGTGCCTTCGTTATTTCTGTTCCCTGTAACATCACCGTTCCTCCTGGGTCCTTCTCATTCACACACATGTATTCTGATTTTCTGAGGCTAACTTTCATTCCTCTCCTTTCCAGGGCATACCTCCACCTCTCTAGATTTTCCTGAACTTGTTCTCTGCTCTCACTACAGATCACAATGTCATCTGCAAACATCATAGTCCATGGAGATTCTTGTCTCACCTCGTCTGTCAGTCTGTCCATCACCAAAGCAAACAAGAAGGGGCTCAGAGCTGACCCTTGATACCGTCCCACCTCCACCTTGAATTCGTCGATCACACCGACAGCACACCTCACCACTGTCTTACATCTCTCATACATGTCCTGCACCACTCTCACATACTTCTCTGCCACTCCAGACTTCCTCATGCAATACCACAGTTCTTCTCTTGGCACCCTGTCATATGCTTTTTCCAGATCCACAAAAGCACAATGTAGCTCCCCCTGACCTTCTCTGGACTTCTCTATTAACATCCTCAAAGCAAACATTGCATCTGTGGTGCTCTTTCTTGGCATGAAACCAAACTGTTGTTCACAAATGCTGACCTCTGCCCTTAGTCTAGCTTCCACTATTCTTTCCTGTAACTTCATCGTATGGCTCATCAACTTTATCCCTCTGTAGTTGCCGCAACTCTGCACGTCTCCCTTGTTCTTAAAAATGGGCACCAGCACACTTCTCCTCCACTCCTCCGGCATCTGCTCACTCTTTAGGACCTTGTTGAATGTTCTTGTCATAAAATCTACTGCTACCTCTCCTAGACACTTCCATACCTCCACAGGTATATCATCAGGACCAACTGCCTTTCCATTCTTCATCCTCTTCAATGCCCTTCTCACTTCACCTTTACTGATCTTTGCTACATCCTGCTCCTCAATGATCACCTCTTCTACTCTTTTTTCTCTCTCATTTTCCTCATTCATCAGCTCTTCAAAGTACTCTTTCCATCTTCCCAGGACACTTCTGTCATCAGTCAATACATTTCCCTCTCTGTCCTTTATCACTCTAACTTGCTGCACGTCTTTCCCATCTCTATTTCTCTGCTGTGCTAACCTGTATAAATCATTTTTTCCCTCCTTACTGTCCAACCGAGCATACAAGTCATCATACGCCCTCTGTTTGGCCTTAGCCACTGCTACTTTCGCCTTATGCTGTGTCTCCCTGTACTCCTGTTTACTCTCTTCGGTCCTCTCTATGTCCCACTTTTTCTTAGCTAACCTCTTCCTTTGTACACACTCCTGCACTTCCTCATTCCACCACCAAGTCTCCTTATCTATTTTCCTTCCAGATGACACACCAAGTACTCTCCGACCTGTGTCCCTGATCACATTTGCTGTGGTTGTCCAGTCATCTGGAAGCACTTCCTGGCCACCCAAAGCCTGTTTCAACTCCTCTTTGAAGACAACACGACACTCTTTCTTTTTCAACTTCCACCACTTTGTCTTCTGCTCTGCCTTTGCCTTCTTCACCTTCCTCACCATCAGCGTCATCCTGCATACCACCATCCTATGCTGTTTGGCAACACTCTCATCCACTACTACTTTGAAGTCACTGACTTCCTTCAAATTACATCGCCTACACAAGATGTAGTCTACCTGTGTGCTCCTACCTCCACTTTTATAAGTCACCCTATGCTCCTGTTTCTTCTGGAAGAAAGTATTCACCACAGCCATTTCCATCCTTTTTGCAAAATCTATCATCTGTCCTTCTGCGTTCCTGTTCTGGATACCAAACCTGCCCTTCACTTCCTCGTCCCCTCTGTTGCCTGCACCAACATGTCCATTGAAGTCTGCCCCAATGACCACTCTTTCACCTCTGGGGGTACTCTGCATCACTTCATCTAAGTCACTCCAGAATCTCTCCTTCTCTTCTAGCTCACATCCTGCCTGTGGGGCATAAGCACTAACAACATTGAACATCACACCTTCAATATCTAACTTGAGACTCATCACTCTTTCTGATACTCTTTTCACTTCTAGAACATTCCTGACAAACTCCTCCTTCAAAATGACTCCGACTCCATTTCTCTTCCCATCCACACCATGATAAAACAGTTTAAACCCTGCTCCTAAGCTTCTAGCCTTGTTACCTTTCCACCTGGTCTCCTGAACACACAGTATGTCCACCTTCCTCCTCTGCATCATGTCAGCCAGCTCTCTACCTTTTCCTTTCATAGTTCCAACATTCAAAGTCCCCACTCTCAGTCCTAGACTCATGCCTTTCCTCTTCTCTCTCTGCCTACGGACACGCTTCTTGCCTCTCCTTCTTTGACGTCTTCGACCAACAGTAGTCCACTTTCCATCAGCACCCTGTTGATTGACAGCACTGATGGCGGTCGTTGTTAACCCGGGCCTCGACCGATCCGGTATGGGGGTAATACTTCTGATTTGCATCATAAAAGTTTGGCATTGGTTTTATGTCGGATGCCCTTCCTGACACAACCCTCTGCATTTCTCCGGGCTTGGGACCGGCATGAGGGGGAGAGACACTGGTTAGTGCCCCCCCCCCCACCTCATGGCTGCATTTTATATATGTATATATATATGTGTGTGTGTGTGTGTGTGTGTGTGTGTGTGTGTGTGTGTGTATGTAATTACATGTGCCTGTGCTGAAACTTTCTTTTCAGATCACATTCTCCTCACACTACCTGCCTTAAGCTGCTGCATGAAGTATTTTTCTCATTTATTGTATGTTTAGTTTGTATTGCTTTATGAGGATCACCCTGTTCTGCTCATCTGGTGCAAAGCACGGCACAAACCAATTAACTCGTCTGTGATTTAAATGCTCCACATGTGGTTTAAAAAGGAATGACTGAGGTATGAGAGCGAGAGGATTATCAGGCACTCGCTCACACACACACACACACACACACACACACACACACACATGTGCATACTCACACACACACACAAACACGCATACAGTCACACATACTCACTCACAAGAGACACATACTCTCTCACAGACACACACACACACACACACACATGTGCATACTCACACACACACACACACACACACAGCAGGCAGATATCAACCAACAAAACACTTCAGTTCCTGTTGCTGATGTGACAGATGTTCAGTTGATAATTGAAACTCAGCTTTCCCTCAGTACAGTCTAATGTGTGAATCTTCCTCTAACCTGGTGTTACTATCGCAGGTTCAGTTCCGGGCACTGAATCTGGACTGGTTATGCAAATGTGCCACCTGCTCTGGGACTTGGGTGTGTTTCTGGATGACTGGCTGTCCTTTCTCGGACCAGCTTTGGTAAATACTCACGCTGCACACCAGGACAAAGCCCACCACCCCTGTTTTGAAGATGAATCTATCCAGTTGTTTAACGCTGAGCCATTTTCTTTCTTCTAACAAGAGAACCGACTGCTCCGCCTCTGCCTGGCACCGCCCAGCCCACACGATGCCACAGGCCACCATGAGATGATCGATCTTATTCACTTCACCTCTCAGTGTTTTAGGTTATGGATAATTGTGTGTATGTATGATCTAAAAAAATATATTCACACATCCTTCACCTTTATTTTTTTTGTGTATCAAGTAACACACCTGCATGAAAATTTAGTGTAAAATCTATTTACAACAAACCTTTAAAATATGTATTTATTGTGTATAATTTATTTTATATTGCATTAAATATTGACAAATTAATAATTTCACTACACAGCTGTGTATATGACAAAGATGTGAAATCATTTTTGATGACATCATAGCAAAGTATAAATATTCCTAATAACGTCCTGATATTCTAATTTTAAGGACTCAAATTTTTTTCAAAAACCAATTTAAACCTCATCATGCGGTTTTTTCCTATAAATGAACTCGAATTCAATTTGTATTAATTTCACTGAGTAAATTTTCCTAAAATAAAGTGAAACTCTCAAAAATAAATATATTTCTTCTGTATTTCCCTTAAAAACATCTGATCTTCAAGAGAGAAAACGTTCTTAATTTATTTCCTTTATTTATATTTATAAATATAATATAATATACATATCTCTACGTATTCAGTGGAGTTACAGTGTTACAGACCACTGCGCATGTCCGGCGCCGTTATCTGTCCAGGTTGTTTCTGATCATTTCTCACACAGCGTTTATTTATCTGTTTATTGTTTGTTAGTTCAGGAGTGTTTATGTGTCCTGGACATGGAGAACATACCTTCACGATAAACCCTAAAATGATCTTTCATTAGACTCAGGAATATGGGCGCTGTGCTCGTATTTAATCAGATGCAGGGCTGAAGGAGGTCGACCACGATGTCCAGCTTCTGCGGTTTCTTCTTCACGCTTGTGGTGAACCTGGAACATCATTATGCTACACTCTCATAAACACCGTCTCACACGCAGCACATTTGTAAGAATTTAAAAACAATCATTACTAAGGAAAGTACTTCTGGAATGGTTTTATTTGTTGCCACGTAGGAAGGAAAAGTCTCCGAATCCATTTCTTGTCCGTCACATCTTTTAAACGTGGACTAATCAGCTCTATTCAGGCGGGATCAGTTTTCCTTTGAGAGGTGTGAGGTCAGTTCTGGGATTCACTGAGTTTTCTAACACAGGAACAGATTACGGACCTGTGATAGTCACGTGACCTACTAATGAATATGCATGGTCACGACCCCACAATAAGAATATATAATTACAATCAGTGTTTTACACACAGAATTTGTAAATGACGTGAAGATTCTCACATCTCTGTGATCTTATAGAGAACTCGCTCCTCATCCAGCCATCCATCCATCCATCCATCCATCCACTGTACACACACACACACACACACACAGAAAACAGATCCCAAATGAAGAGGGCATAGGTAGCAATGTTTGTTGTAAATAACCCTTCGGAGGCTCCTGTGAAACATCAAACAAAACTAATAATTGAAAGGTTATGTGAGCTAAGCCCCACCCACTGCCAGAATGTAAACACATAACTTTTTTTGTCCTGTGAATTCTTACGAATGTGCAGTCGTGTTCTGAAAGCCACAGTGTGTCCAAGACTGAAACGTGCACAACGTCCAACGTCAGCTACAAGTTTAATGTAGCCCACACGGAACAAAAGCGTACAGCCACCGGTTTAGCATCACACTAAATGTACACGTCTCGATCCTCACACACGTCACATTTCCCATACAAAACATTCATCAGATGGACACTCTCCACCCTCAGACTGTAGGCCACACCCCCTTCCCTGAGTCTGATGATGAAATAAAGTGATTTGGTGTCGGGATAGAGTTCGACCTGAACTTCAGTGCGCTATGCTAAATGGGAGGCTGTACACAGGGAAGCAGTGCGTGCATTTCATCCGTTTTTAGACTTTAATACTCCATACAGAGCCAGTGTGATGAGGAACTCCTCCATGTGGGATTAGAGGCAACTTTCTCTTTAATAGAGAAACCAAAAAACCGGTGATGTGATACTTCAGACATGACGTTTCTCATGAAGGATGGCGTTGAGAAAATACAAAGTAAAGCAGCCGTGTCGGCCGGTTACAAGTTTCAACCGCAACAGAAAGGACAGCAGTCATCATTACTGACGTGAGAGAGAGTTAAGGTAGTTTGCAGGTCCTGTTGCCTTCAAGGTCGCAGGTTTGAATCCCAGTCGTGAGAAGCAGCCTTGAGAAGAAAAAAAATATATGTATGTATTCTCATATATATATATATATATATATATATATATATATATATATGAGACGACATTTTCACCCTACCATTGCTTAACCATTAACTTGGATGAAGCATGAGTGCTATGTACACAAATTACAGTGGATGATGTCATCAGTTAATTAAATATATGGTAATTGGTCAGTCATACTGAGACTCGCTTCCAATACAAATCCGATTCTCAGAAGGATTTGAACTCTCGTGAATTTTTTTCCTACACAATTACATGAGGCTTGAATTTTTTCATAAGCTATACATGTGGATTGACCCCTGCTCAAACTCCGCCCCATCCTGTCCCACTCTGTCCGGCGGCTGACCGAGAAATCGAGGCACTTGTTTAATACCATGTTTCCGTTACAGAATAGAAATGTCAAGCTTTCACCTGCACCAAGAAAGAAAGTAAATAAACAAACCCCCAAATAAACAACAGAAAACAAGTTCATTTTTACCTTTTTTCTTGTTAAATAGTAATAAATACATGAGATGCAGTGGTTTAATAATGTTTTTCTTTTTTCTGAAGCAGGAGGGTTAAAAAGTTTTTTATTCATTTACTTTTATTTATTATTTAATTAATTAATTTATCTGTCGTTTTTCTTTAGCAGCAATCCGAACATGGTTGAGAGTGGAGATAGCAGCCGAGAGAGAAGTAGTTCACTTTTTTTTTTTTTTACTTTATGATGGCTAACAGCACTCACAGAGTGTTGAAGGAAGAAAGGAATGGGGGGAGAGACTGAGAAACAGAGAGAAAATGAAATAGTGGAGGACTGACATACTAAAAGAACAGAGAGAGAGAGAGAGAGAGAGAGAGAGAGAGAGAGAGAGAGAGAGACACAGCAATGAGGGTGAGACAGGAGACTCTGATGATGAAGGCAGATAGTTTTGTTAAACAAACAAAAACAAATGAAAAAACAAAGATAGGGAAGCATTTTGGTTTTTCCGTGTGTTTGAGCGCTTTGTCGTGGTTTTGTTGTTTCTGGAGCTGTATCACTTCCTCCTGTATGTGTGTGTTTGTGTGTCTGACTATGTCTGTGTGTGTGTGTGTGTGTGTGTGTGTGTGTGTGTGTGTGTGTGTGTGTGTGAGTGAGCAGGTGCGTGAGTGGGTGCATGAGTATGTGTGTGAGTGTGTGTGATTGTGTGTGTGTGAATGGGTGCATAAGTGTGTGTGAGTCAGTGGGTGTGTGAGCATGTGCATGTGAGGACAGTTTTGTCATTTGCTTCATTTTATTTGTTTCAGAGTTTGAGATCAGAGAAGCCAGTGTGTCAGCCAATGCCATTTGAAACAAACAAAACAAAAAAGTAACAAAAGTGTGTGTGTGTGTGTGTGTGTGTGTGTGTGTGTGTGTGTGTGTGTGTGTGCAGTACGAAGTGTCACCTCTCTGACAAAATAATAAATAATACATCCAATAAATAATAAAAAGCCCAAAACATCACACCCACCTGTCTTACTGCCCAATGCTTCCTTCCATCTCTCCCACTCTCTCTCTCTCTCTCTCTCTCTGTAGTGACTCCTAATAAATTAATTTATAAACATTTATACATCTGCCGGACTTCAGAAAAACAACAATAATAACTCATACAGAATCCTTCTCCCTCACAAACTTGCTGGCGTTCATCCGTATTTCTCTACATCACCTCCACCTGTGTGTGTGTGTGTGTGTGTGTGTGTGTGTGTCAATACTATAGTCATACGATATATAGCGATATTAGTGTTCGCTGTTCCAGATATCAGGACGGCACAGAAACGTTAAAAACGCTGATTAAAAGTTTCTCCATTATGACTAAACTTGCTTTTACATTCAATATTAAAAACAGTTTCTAAAACTGAAAAAATCACATCATTATTTCAAAGATTGCTATTTTACATGAACAGCGACCACCCAGGCAGCAGGGGGCACCACTTTAAAACGTGTCCGAAATAAGGCCCTTAATAAGACAGTCTGCTGTTTCTGCTACATTTAGAAAAGAAAAACGACTTTATCCCCAAAAAACTGCCTGGTTTTAAACAGTGAGATAACGATATCCTGTCTGCTAAATATTGCAATATATCGTATAACCCAAAATCGACACGTGCCAAAATACATGGTGCTCTCTCTCTCTCTCTCTCTCTCTCTCTCTCTGTTTCTCTCTAACATTCATCGCTCCACTGTGACGCTCGTCAACGTGCCGTGTCTCAGAAACAAACAACAAAAGTTTGAACAAAAAATAAATCTCTCGCTGCAATACTACCCTTAAATCACATAAAATCCAATGAGAACAATAATAATAATAAACACAAACGTTCTGACGCTGATGGTTTATCTGAAACCTCCACTCACTTCATTCTAAAATTAAAATGAAATAAAAAAACCCGAACAATGTCACTTCCTTCCCCTCATCTCCTCTCCATGCAAAACCAAAAAAATTTTAAATTTCACAAGTTTTTTCTGTTTCATGTTTTTGAGTGTGTGTGTGTGTGTGTGTGTGTGTGTGTGTGTGTGTGTGTGAGTGTCTGTTTACTACATGTCTGTTTTTGTTTTTTTAATCATTTATGTTAAAATTTTTTTGTTTTTTCAATTTTTCCGTGTATGGCTTTACGTAATTTGTTCAAGATTTATCAAGAGTTGGCGCCGCTCTGCCCGCCTCCACCCCCCCCACCTCCCATCATGATGGAATCCTCTGATGAATCCGGTCTAACCCCGCCTCTGGGCGGTGCTCCGGTAATTACTCCACCTCCCTGTGGTGGGTTGTTATTGTTGTTTCCAGGGTAACAGGGCGGGACATAACCCATGCTGTCCTGAGTGGGCGGGGCTTGTGCGATCTGCTGCGTCTGAGAGGCCGTTCTAGTCCGAAAGGCGGAGACTCCCAGGTGGAGGTTGGAGGAGCCGTACTGGCTGGAGTCCAGGCTCGACGGAGGAAGAGAAAGGGGCGGAGCCAAGGAAGACTGAGCCAATTGGTGATGGTGATGATGCTGATGATGGCCACCGAGAGTCAGCTCGATGCTGTCCTGCACTTGCGACGATGGTGGTGGCGATGACATCATCGCTTGACCTTGCGACCCTTGGCCTTGCGAGCTCGGAACTTGCGACCCAGGACCCTGGGCAGGGCCCTGCTGGCGAAGCTGGCGGCCGTAGACGGGGTGCGGATGCAGCGTCTCCATCATACCTGCTCCGCCCAGGAAGTGGCGCTGTTGCGTGGCGGCCGGTTTGTGCAGCAGGAGTTGGGGGTACGATGAATCACTGCTATCACTGCCGGGCCAGATACGCAACTGCTGCTGAGATGGAGCCTAAAGAGGAGAGAACAACAGGAGGAGAAGAGAAGCTAATTAATTTCACATGCTGCATTATCTGAAACCAATCAGCCAACTGCACCAATCATCTCAATTGCTGTCAGATTTTGAACCCTGCCCAAACTTAGTTACTGTTGCTAGATGAGGAGTATATAAACAGTGAAGGTAAAAACAAATGTATGGTTGTGGTGAGTGAGGAAGGGAGATGATGTGTGTGTGTGTGTGTGGAGGGGTGTGTGTGTGTGTGTGTGTGTGTGTGTGTGTGTGTGTGTCTGTGTACTTGTGGACTCTGCATCTCATAGTCTGTGTGTGTGTGTGTGTGTGTGTGTGTGTGTGTGTGAGAGAGTATGTGTGTGTGTGAGAGAGAGTATGTGTGTCTTTGTGTGTTTGTGGGGGGTTGGTGGGCCTTGAGTGTATGTGTGTGTGTGTGGGTTTGTATGTACCTGTGGACTCTGCATGTCAGAGACAGTTTGTGTACGTGTGTGTCGGGGTGTGTGTGTGTGTGTGTGTGTGTGTGTGTGTGTGTGTGTGTGTGTGTATACCTGTGGACTCTGCATCTCGTAGTCAGTGTGTGTGATGGCGCTGTTGTAGTATCGGTTGCTGTACCGATAGTTTCTGTTGTCATTGGAAGAACCGCTGGATCCACCTAGGGAAAGAACATGCAGTTACACATGTGGAAAGAATTCTATGCATGTGTGTGTGTGTGTGTGTGTGTGTGTGTGTGTGTGTGTGTGTGTGTGTGTGTGTGTGTGTGTGTACCAGAGCTGGACACAGAGCTGGTGGTGGAGGTGGAGTGGCTGTGGTCCATGGCCGGGCTGGTGGAGGTGGAGCTGCTGGTGTTTGTTCCCTCATCTGTGGTCTTTTTGAAGAAGTTGTGCTGCAGGGCATAGAACGGCGTGATGCGCGTTTTTGGGTCATAGTCCAGCATGCGCAAGATCAGGTCTTTAAACTTCAGGTAATCGCAAGGGGCATGGCCTTGTTCTCCGGCACGCCTCCCCCCGGGACCTCCAGTCTCCACCCCCAAAATCTCATGGAGACGCCGTGTTGCGGGAGGTTTATACTCCTGGAGAGAGTAATGAAAGGAAAAAAGAGGAGTAAAAACCACAGTGTCTGCCATCATCATCATTATCATCATCCTCAAATTATCAACCACGAATGGTGAAAATTATGTCACAAGAAAAAAAAAATATGTAATTAAGAGGTGGACATGTGAGTAAGAGCCTCCAAAAAACACTTAGCGATTGAAATTATTCAAAAAGAATTTATTTACATTTTTAAATGTATTTAAATATGATGTGCTAGTAGGGTGTCACACAAATTGTCTCTGGTGGACGTGGCCTGTCCTGTTTTAAAAATCAGATAAAAACTCCTGAAATTTATTTGGAATTCAAGCCTCTTTTCAGAGTACAGATGATGTCATACGTCAGCCAGACCATACTGCCTGATTGGCTGGTCCATTGTGTGCTTGGACTGCATTAACAACTAATGCTAAATGTATGAATATGTGAAATTTACACCCATGTTGAATCAGGTGAGGTGCATGATGGGTTGTGGCGAGGAGATAAACAGGGAACAGCAGATTGAGTGTCTCTCCTGATGTCACATTTAATATGTTGAAATTTGTGCTACACTAGCTCTACCCAGACGGGGAGCTGGTTTGCTAAGTTCTAAGCTAGCATTAAGTTCTGGTGTGTATTTAGGATGTTTCACTCTACAGAAGGTTCTCTGCTGCTTCCAGTTTGTTCATGGACAGTAAGTAGTAGCAACCAATTATAGTAAATGACCAAGCGGGATGCTATTGAACAATCGTTCACGACATTGCATTTTAGCATCGATGTAACAATTTAGAGAATGTTCTGGTCTTTAGGAAATTTAGGTGTGATGCCATAAAGCATAAAAATCTCAAAAAAAAAAAAATCTCAAATGGAATTTATTGACTTGGTAACTCAATAATATAGATGTAGTATAAGAGGGTGTGGCTCTAGTGAGCTCACGTAGCTATAAGCCAACAACAGAGACTTAGTTTTAGTCGATACAAGGAGGATAATAGACGATGATCAACATAAAAACGAAGGTGATAAAGAGGGCTTATTTAGTTATACATTTTAATGATGGATCGTGGCTTATGGGTTGAATGGTTGCTTAGAGACAGCGATGAGATGATTGTGGGTATGAGATGTAAAAATGGGAGGAGTCTAATGGCTTTAATGGATTTGGTAATTAATTAGAAGCAGAGTGCTACTCACGGAGGCTGAAGGATAAAGTACCTTCTTTATGTCCTTGTTCTTCTTGACGGTCCACAAGCCGTCTGAGAGCTTATCAAAATATTTGCGTGCTTTAGGGGCCTGATCCAACATGTGGTTCGGAGGAACGCCCAGCACCTCCACAATCTTATTCATCTGATCTACCTGGAGGTCAGAACAAGAATTACTTTTGATTAAAGAAGACCAAATACCGCAGACAGAGAAAAAATACAAATAATCACAGTAAAAACCCCACGACTTACAATTCACCTTTTACTTTATATTTGATATATTTATTATATTAAATTCTTATCAGGTTGCATTTGCAGCAGTGAACGAGGCTGTGATGTGAGATGCTCTGCATTCTATCTCTCTCTGTGTGTACCTCATTGGAGCCGCTGAACAGTGGCTCCCCCGTGTGCATTTCCACTAGGATACAGCCGAGACTCCACATGTCGATGGCCAGATCATACGGCATTCCTAACAACACCTCTGGAGAACGGTAGAACCTACTCTGTATGTACTGATAGATCTGTCTCACACACACACACACACACACACACACACACACACACACACACACAAAAGAGGTGTTATGACACATTTTGCTCATAGTGTTGTTCAGTTATTAAAATTTTCCTTGGTACGAGATCAAAGAAACAAAGAAAAAGAAAATCAAAACTAGGATGAAAAGAGGTACTGTAAATCTACAGCGAAGCAGAAAGAAAACAAACCAGGAAAACCTGAGCTGAGAAACATTATCTTTGATCGAGTCACTCAATTTTCTAAATGCTAATTAGGCAAGTAATTTGCTAAATATTTTTACATTTATAGGAAAATTATAAACACTCCTTTTAAAAATAAAAGTTTCATGAATCTGCAGTAATACTTTTCCTCCACATGGGGCAGCACAGAAGCCTACAAACGTAAGTGATGCATTTTCACTAATAGGGAAGCACAGAGACAGAGAGAGAGAGAGAGAGAGAGAGAGAGGGAGAGTGTGTGTTTGTGTGTGTGTGTGTGTGTGTGTGTTTGTGTGTGTGTGGGTGTGGGTGTGTATACATGCACGTGTGTATATGCATGTGTGTCTGTGTGCATGCGTGTGTATGTATGTGTGTGTATGCGTGTGTGTATGCATGTGTTTACAGACGCTCCCCGACTTACGTTTTTAATTGGTTCCGGCCGGCCGAACGTAAGTTGAAAGTGAACGTAAGTTGTTACAGTGACGTATGACACTCATACTGTACTATACATCCATAAATACCATTACCGTCTCTCATAAAACACCCCTAAATCAATTATTATAAACACAACATTGTAAAATAATATCAAATAATATCAACATTCATTTCAAATAAGTGACTTATTTATACCGAATTACTTTACATGAAGCTTAAAACAGCCAATCAACGCTTACAATATGTGAAGCGCTCAATACTGAAAGTAGTGTACTTGAGAAAGTAGTGTACTTGCTGTGGGTTATACAGACTTCCGGTCTTTCAAGTGCACAAGGGTGTCGTTGAACTCGTTTAGAACACAGCCTGCACTGATGCAGTCTCCCAGCAAAGCGGAGAGTTCTTTCTTTTGTGTAAGTAAGTAAGTAAACTTTATTCAAGAGATGCATACAAAGAACAAGTACAAATCCTAATCAATATTAATATAAAAATAAGGATACATTCTTAGGATACTGATAAAAGATAATAAATATCTGTAATTGTTCTATAATTTGTGGATTCGGGTTTTCATACATATTACAACTCTCTTTGCTTAACTGTGTATGCATGGTAGATTGCGCTGATCTGAGCAGATAGTTAATTCATCTGTGTGTATGAGACTTGCACCCATGCTAGTAGGCTTACACTTCTGACCAACCAGATTTGCTTAGGGTTACAAAAGTCCACAAAACAGTGTAAACACAAAGATCACAGAGACAACGTCTTAACATAAGCGTAACACGCTATATAACTGATATATATATATATATATATCTCAGTTACATATCTATATCTATATCTATATAACTGAGATATAGATATACAGTCGGCCCCCAATTTACGAAGACCCCTTTGTACGAAATCCCCAGATTACGAAAAACATTTTC
>CM045739.1:1410000-1432500 GCA_024760905.1 Plotosus lineatus
AGTGTGTGTTGTTACCTCATTAATGTGCTTGTAAGTCTTGATGAGATCAACAGAGAGTTTTCTAAGCGGCGCACTCACAGGGTCTCTAAAGCTCGGGGGGATCCTCCTCTGCAGAATGGTCATATCAGACAGCACCTGCACAGTTTACAGGGGTCAAAGGTCAGTTTAGGTGAAGAGCGGTGTGGTGTTGTACGGAACACAACTTAATTCATTTTCCTGTCATCATCATTCAATCCAGTATGGAGCTTTACAGCAAACATGACATTTACTTTCTGAAATGTTATTGATTGATTTGATCTGATGACCAATCAGAACAGCCCTGCCAGTAAAGTACTAACAAGACCACTCATTTTTATTTTCTGTTTGACAGATTTTTCAGAACAAATTTAGTGATGTTGGAGGAAATAATAAAAAAAATAAAGCCACTAGAATTAAAATATTATTTACAATTTAGAAAAAAAAAAAACGTTTCGGAGGGGGACAAAAGTTGTTATTTTGTTGATATTAATAGCACATGAAGGTTTCGTTACTTTTTTTTTTGATGTATAATATCTGGTTGATGGCTCGAGAAGTGCTGGAATATCATCAAATATAGTGCAAAAATTACATCTGTCTCAATACAATGCATTATCTGTTCATTAGAGTCGCTCGCAAAGCATGCTGGGAGTCTCGACTCACGATACCTGATACGAGAATTCATTTGGATATAAAGATGTAAGCGCAATCTCGAAGGCAAACACACAACATTATACTTAATATTTAAAGATTCAAGATTTTTATTTGCTATTTGTTCTTTTACGCACACAGGAATTCTTGTGCAGTCGTGTAAAGAGTCAAGTTAAAAAAACAGGAAGGAAGGCTCAAATCAACAAAAACGCTCCCCAACTTACGAACATTCGTTTTACGGACATCCGGAGATACCAACTGGGCTGTCCGACGTCGAAAGTGAAATGAAATCGAAGAACAAGTAGAAATAGAAATGGAATAAAATCTATAGAAAGATATATCATAAATATAAGTATGAAATATGATTAAACATTATCCTGAGGTACACTTAATACTAGGCTCTGGCAAAGGGGCGTGGCTGACACGTACTTTACACCATACTGAGGTCAATGAAGAGAAGCAGAACGATACATTTCTGAACTCGTGCCCAAACTTTCAAAGAAGAAACAAATTGACTCGAGTATTATAATGAACTGGATAAGAGTGAAACTCTGTAAATCTGATCAGATCCGCTGTGCTGTGCTCGAGAGGAACCAGGAGTTTAAACACGGGACATAATGATATTGATAATGTACAGATGATTATGGAGAGAGAAAGAGAGAGGGATAAATTGTATACAGTACAAACTCATATAGGTTACTTATACAAAGTTTAAACATACGTTCCCCTCTAAAGAATGCCCTGTGACAATTTACGAACAAATTAATCTAATGAACGGCCGTCTGGAACCTAACTTGTTCGTAAGCTGGGGAGCGTCTGTACTTCTATACAATAAATAAATAAAATCCTATACAGTAGGCCCTTGACTATTCGTGGTTTTGCACCCACACGGTTTGAGTATTCGCTAACTGTCGAGCAACGGGCACGTGATTTAAATTCAGCCAATGGCTGTCCTCCTTTCTCCTGATTGGTTGAGCTCATGTCCCGCCCCTTTTCCCTCATTCACGCACAAGTTGTCAATGAGCCTCTTTTTTTGTGTGTGTTTTAATTACCAGTTAAGCTCGATGATACCACTCAAACGTTGTGCGTCTTCTCTGGCTAAGCGATAGAAAACGCTGGACGTCTCTTCTGAAGAAATAAGACTTTCTCCTGAGAAACGACGGTTTTCTCTGAACTGTTGTATTAAAATCTTTTTCAGTTATTATTCCAGTACAGTATCTAAGTTCATGTTTATGCATGAGATTTTATGTTCTGTAGCATGTCTAACAAACGATACCAAAAGGATAAACTTTATTACAGTACTCTTCATGTCCTTTTACATTGAACTTGAAGTGACGTCTTGGAGTGACGTCTCCAAGATGACGCTGCTCAGAGAGCGACGTCGCGGAGTTCTCATCGTCAAATTGTTTCTTTGTTCGTTATAATTTGTTTTATTTGTTTGTTCATGTTTTGCTCTATGCTTGTCTACGACCGGTCGACTCAACTACAGCTATAAGATCGGAGTATCTTCGGGGCGTGTATAACTAAGCACGCTCAACTGGGCTTGTTAGCCGAGATGCAGCTAGCAGAGCTAATATGCTATGGTAGGCAGCTCAATGTGAGCCGCACCCCAGCTGATAAGAAGCCCAGGCAGGAAGGGACCGAACGACGACTCCGGCGCTTGGGATTGCAGGGGATGAAGGCCGTGGAGCCGGCTGGAGCAATCGCCTCATCGGGTGTACTCTCCTCAAGTCATGTTTCACAGAAACACAGCAGATCCTCCACGCTGCAATCTGAGCATGAAGCTCGTCCATCTTGTTTCACAGGGACTGAACGTTTTCAAGCAGTATGGCCAGAAGTGTTAACCAAGCCTCTGAGAACTCCGCCTGGGCTTAGCCAGTAACCGCTAGCTAACCGCTAGCATTGAGCTCCAATAGCAAAAGCTCAAGATAGAAGTTGCTGCGTGCTTAGTTACCCGAAGCTGAAGCTGCTCATAGCTGTAGTAGGGTCGACCGATCATACCCGAGCATAGTGCAAAACATGAACAAACAAATAAAACAAATTAAAACAAACAACGAAACAATTTGACTCTGAGAACTCCGCAACGTTGCTTTCTAGGCAGTGCCATCTTGGAGACGTCACTCCAAGTTCAATATAAAAGGACATGAAGCGTAATAAAGTTTATCCTTTTGGTATCGTTTGTTAAACATGCTACAGAACATAAAATCTCACGCACAAACATTCTCAGAATTAACTTCGGTACTGTACTGGAATCTTCTACTTCTTCTTTTCCTTTCGGTTGTTCCCTTCAGGGGTCGCCACAGCAAATGATCTGCCTCCATCTCACCCTATCCTCTGCATCTTCTACTCTTACTCCAACTACCTTCATGTCCGCCTTCACCACATCCATAAATCTTCTCTTTGGAGGTACTGTACTGGAATAATAATTGAAAAAGACTTTAAAACGAGTGCTTTACAAAAGTATATGCTGTATAATGTTTATATATTTTATTACTAAATATGACAGTACAAAATTGAAAGGTTTTTCTTAATCATGACTATATTTTACTACATTAATACTCTATTAATGAGTAAGACTGTCTATAGAATGTGTTTAAGAAGCATATTTTAGTGCATGGAATAGATACATAGTATTTTACTTCCGGCTGCTCATTCGCGCATGTGACGTCATACATGAGGCTTGACTTTCGGGTACAGAACTCGTGGATTATCTCGATTCGCGGGAGGGCTCGGAACCGAACCCCCGCGAATGTCGAGGGCCTTCTGTACTTAAAAAGGACCTTACACAGGCCCAGTAAACAATATAATAATAATAATAATAATAATAGTAATAATAATAATAATAATCAAATGATAATAATAATGATAATAAAATCAATAAATAATCAGTAGATACAACAACAATAAATGATATCATATCAAAGCTTATTATATTTATATTGCACTATGCCCATTATTTTGTTTGGGGGAAAAAATGAACAATTCTCTTGGTAAACAAAACGGCCGCAACTTCAAAGTTGGATATTTCACATTCTCAAGCAAGATTTAGAGATAATCTACAGTCAGTACACCCGGTTTATTTAACGAGATCCGCCGCGGGCCTTGACACTATTCACTGCGGTCCGGTCCTCCCTGAAGGCCGTGTTGCCGGCTGGTGTAGTCGCCCCGTCGGGAGTACTCTCCTCGAGCCATGTTTCACAGAAACACAGCATGGAACAGGCCTGTAGATCCCTCTGCGCTGCAATCCGAGCATGAAGTTCGTCCATCTTGTTTCACAGAGACTGAACATTTGTAAACAGTATGACCGGGAGTGCTACCCTTCCACTGCTAACCAAGCACCGGAGTCGTCGTTCAGCCCCTCCTACCTGGGCTTATTGTTATCCGGGGTGCGGCTAGCATTGAGTTGCCGTAGCATATTAGCTCAGGATAGGAGATGAGTGTGCGCAGTTCTAAGTGTCCAAAAGGACTGTGCTCTCATAGCTGTAGTAGGGTCGCCCGGTCATAGACGAGCATCGTGCAAAAAATAAACAAACAAAACAAAGAAACAACTTGACTCTGAAAACTCCGCGATGTCGCTCTCTAGGGAGCACCATCTTGGAAGGTCACTAAGGCACTCAATTAGAGTTGCTCGCAAAGCATGCTGGGAGTCTCGACTCATGATACCTGATGTGAGAATTAAATTGGATATAAAAGATGTAAGCATGATCTCGAAGGCGAACACAAAATTATACACAATATTTAAAGATGCGATTTTGTGTCTAATTAAGATTTGAGATTTTTTTTCACATTAGCATATAATACAGAGATTGGCAGAAAAAAAAATAATAAATTGAAAAGTTGAAAATAATTTTTTAGTGGCACTTTTGCCAGCACTTCAGCGGATCTGTCAAACTTTCAAACTCGATGCTTTCAAGTTGAACTGTTCAGACACATTGAAGCATTATTATTGGTTAATATTACAAGCATAAAGAGTTACTGGTTATGATTAGCTGTTAGCTTTGAGTTGCTACGGCTCACAGAAATCATCCAGAACTTGTCAAACTTTCATGTAGACATATGTGTAGGCAGGTTCAAGCTAACAACAGTGTTTGCCACCCTACACTACCAGAGAAATCAATTATGAAACGTGTCAAATTACATTCAGGACAAATAAAATGATCTGATTGGCTGAGAGTAACAACCAGGACATAAATCAGTGCTAAGAGGAAAAACTCAGAATTATAAGGACCAGAATCTGATTGATTCGTGATGGCAGAAACTGACTGGTTGTCTCAACAATCTTCGGAACACAAATGTCTGGAAAAAGAATAACTATTTTTTAAAAAAGTATTATTACATCGTTGTTACAATATCAAGAGAAATTTCATGTGTGTGTGTGTATACCTGCTGCTGTTCTGCCATGGACTGGATGTTGCTTAATCCAGGATGAGTGTGCTGGCTCGACATGTTTCGCTCAGCGGGGGAGAAACACAGGGACGAGGAGGGGGGCATACATCCTGAACCTGAAAAGGGAGGGAAGTAATTGAACTGGTACATATCATGATATTCAACACAGGGATCATAAACTTTTCAAACAATCAGATGTCTGTAAAGGGGCGGGACCTAATATAGATTGTGTCCCTGGAACACAGACAGTGCATGAGTTCGGCATTTCACTGGACGTGTGGAAACACAACAATGTTTCTTCATCAACATGACTGGTTTAAAAAAATGGTAATAAAAATGGAATATTTTCATGTCATGATGTTTGTGTGCATGTGAACACAAGAACATATCCATCTTTTTCCACACACAAAAGCTCGCACACATTCATATTTTAACAAGTTTGACATTTATGTGACTTGCTGGGCTCAGAATAACATATGATTGTGAGGAAGCAACATAAAGATTTATACAGAAAGAGCGATGGACAGTGGGTGACAGAATGAGAGATGGACATTGAGAGACAGAAACAGAGATGGACCTGGAGAGACAGGCAGAAAGAGAAATGGACATGGAGACAGAGAGAGAAAGACTGATGGGCAGGAAGAGAGAGAAAGCCAGATGGATACTGAGAGACAGACAAAAAAGCGAGATGGACAGGGAGAGAAAAAAGAGAGAATGACATTAAGAGACAGACAGTGATATGTACAGGGAGTGGCAGGCAGAAAGAGAGATGTACAGGAAGAGACAGAAAGAGAGACATGGGCAGGGAGAGACAGAGAGATGGATATTGAGACAGACAGAGAGAGAGAGAGAGAGATGGACAGGGAGAGGCAGACAGAGTGAGAAATGGAAACCACAATCTGCTCTGTCCTTCAGGAACTGCTCTGTAGGTGACATTGGTCACAAACTTGTGTTGGGTACATTGTACAGTTTCTTTTTATTGTTGTTTCATCATTTAAAAAAAGTTATATTCCTCCACAATCCTTGATACAGGAAGGATGGTAAGAAACCCCAAAGAAATTCAATCTCCTTTTGTGTATGAGTGTGTGTCTCTGTCTGTCTGTGTGTTAAGGTGCCTCAAAAAAATAAAGTTTCTTATTTTTAATGTCCCGCCCCTAAGTGTGTTTATAATATGAAAAGAAAAAAACAGTGCCAAAGTTTGGATGTATTATAATAATTTTTACTAGTAGCTCAATCGTCCCAAAGTTAAAGAATTATGTGTAATATTTCGCAAACATCTGAAATGGTCATCTAATGTTGAATTTAACATAAAAATATAAAACGGCAGAAATCACTTGTTGATTCGAAGGAAGTTTGCTTCCAGAGATTGTTTCCAGAGTTCCTCCAATCTGCCGTATTCAACGCTCCTTCTTTGTCAGAATACAACTGGAACAAGCCATCATTTCTGAAAACAACAACTGTGTACCACTCGTCCAATACTATACAGTGGTCCCAACAAACAAAAAATCCAGGTTGCGAAACGCATTTTCCTAAATTTTTTTCTCTGGATACGAAACAAGTTCACGTTACGAAAGCGCCATCTCAAAAATTCAAACAATGCACGAGTTGCTCTCCCATTGGCTATCTCCCAACATCCCGCCCCGCTGGCCTCCCTTTGGCTATTATGGAGCTTCATCGCCAGAATACCCATGATGCTTTTCATGTAAAGGACAGAGTTACTGTTGTTTTGTGAGTTTTTCGAATGTGCTCATTGCAACTTTATTTTTTGGCTCAGGCTTTTAACCTTGCATAAACATTTGTAAGATTATAACTGCTAAGAAGACATGGTCAACACACGCGCGCACACACACACACACACACACACACACACACACACACACACACACACACACACAAACGCGCATGTGATTCCCGGTGAGAGTGAAAAGAAGACGTGGGCTCATGGCATGCGGTTGAGTGATATCACAAAGGAATATGGCCAAACCCATCTACCATTGGTATGATATTGAAGCAGAAGGAGGCCTTAAAAATAGGGGTGTCATTGAAAACTTATTATTGGTATCGATATATTGATAAAAAAATTTCCGATGTATTGATACATTAGAATATTGCTGTACTGTTCCATAAATGCATTAAATAGAACAGACTAAGATATATTACAGTAGTTTGTATAATGCATTAAATATTTTATAATAAAGTGACCAATTACTAAAGCCAAATCAGAAATAAAAGGCAGGAAATAGTTTTCCACCGACAAGATTTTAATTATCACCTTTTTGTATTTAACAAATCTATAAACACTTGTTTACTAGTTAATTTCAATAAAGTTGTTTCTATTCTACAAACACTTGTCAATTGAAAAGTTTAAGAGATATGCATTTTTACAATTCATAATTATGAAGCAAGATGCACATATCTGCATTATCCGGTGAGAAGTGTCTCTTCTTGTTCAAAATGTTCCGTGCTGTTGAGAACACGGCGCTCTGACCGCACACTAGAAGCAGGGATGGACCATTTACCATACAGAGAGGTGGGACGTACCATTTACCATACAGAGAGGTGGGACGTACCATTTACCATACAGAGAGGCGGGACGTACCATTTACTAGGGGTGTCATTGAAAATGGCATTTACTACAGACGTTGTCATGAACACAGGAAGCTATAACGTGAGAAGTATCGATACCCCTTCGACATCCCTTACTGTGTGTGTGTGTGTGTGTGACTGTGAGTGAGTGTGTGAATTTGGGTGTTTGTGTGTGTGTGTGTGTGTGTGTGCGTGTGTATGAGTGAGTGAATGTGTCTGTGAGTGTGTGTGAGTGAATGTGTGTCAGTGTGTGTATCTGCGAGTGTGTGTGTGTGAGTGAGTGTGTGAGAGAGAGAGAGACTGAGGGAGTGCGAGTGTAAGTGTGATTGAGTGAGCGAGTGTGTGTATGTGTGAGTGAGTGTGTGAGTGACAGTGAGTGTGTGTGTGTGTGTGTGAGAGACTGAGTGAGTGAGTTTGAGTGAGTGAGTGAGTGTGTGTGTGTGTAGCTGTGAGTGTGTGCATTTGGGTGTGTGTGCATGAGTGAATGTGTCTGAGTGTGTGTGTGTGATTGTGTGTTTGTGTCAGTGTGTGTATGTGCGAGTGTGTGATAGTGTGTGTGTGTGTGTGAGTGAGAGTGAGAGACAGTGAGTGTTTGTGTGTGTTTAAGTGTGATTGAGTGAGCGAGTGTGTGTGTGTGTGTGTGTGTGTGTGTGTGAGACTGTGAGTGAGCGTGTGTGAGTGAGTGTGCGTATACTAGTCCTCAAAAAATTTGCATATTGTGATGAAGTTCATTATTTTCTGTAATGTACTGACAGACATTAAACTTTCATATATTTTAGATTCATTGCACACCAACTGAACTATTTCAGGTCTTTTATTGTTTTAATACTGATGATTTTGGCATACAGCTCATGAAAACCCAAAATTCCTATCTCAAAAAATTAGCATATTTCATCTAACCAATAAAAAAAAGTGTTTTTAATACAAAAAAGTCAACCTTCAAATAATGATGTTCAGTTATGCACTCAATACTTGGTGGGGAATCCTTTTGCAGAAATGACTGCTTCAATGCGGCGTGGCATGGAGCCAATCGGCCTGTGGCACTGCTGAGGTGTTACGGAGGCCCAGGATGCTTCGATAGCGGCCTTAAGCTCATCCACAGTGTTGGGTCTGGTGTCTCTCAACTTTCTCTTCACAATATCCCACAGATTCTCTATGGGCTTCAGGTCAGGAGAGTTGGCAGGCCAATTGAGCCCAGTAATACCATGGTCAGTAAACCATTTAGCAGTGGTTTTGGCACTGTGAGCAGGTGCCAGGTCGTGCTGAAAAATGAAATCTTCATCTCCATAAAGCTTTTCAGCAGATGGAAGCATGAAGTGCTCCAAAATCTCCTGATAGCTAGCTGCATTGACCCTGCCCTTGATAAAACACAGTGGACCAACACCAGCAGCTGACACGGCACCCCAGACCATCACTGACTGTGGCTACTTGACACTGGACTTCAGGCATTTTGGCATTTCCTTGTCCCCAGTCTTCCTCCAGACTCTGGCACCGCGATTTCCGAATGACGTGCAAAATCTGCTTTCATCCGAAAAAAGTAGTTTGGACCACTGAGCAACAGTCCAGTGCTGCTTCTCTGTAGCCCAGGTCAGCCGCTTCTGCCGCGGTTTCTGCTTCAAAAGTGGCTTGACCTGGGGAAAGCGGCACCTGAAGCCCAGTCCACTGCTTCCACAGGTCCCCCAAGGTGCGAGTCCCCCAGTGAGTGTGTGTGTGTGTTCGACTGCGAGTGTGGGTGTGTGTGTATATGTGTGAGTGAGTGTGTGTGTTAGTAAGTGTGTGAGTGAGTGTGTTTGTTAGTGAGTGTGTGTGAGTGTATAGGAATTAAATTAATTCTTCCTCTTGGTTCTGTTTCAGAACTGCTTTTACAAAACAACAGTGATACCTCAGTGACGCACACAAACACTTCCACCCTCCTTAAAACTTCATTAATACAACGGTCTCTTTTTTTTTATCAAGTTTTATTCTCCCTTGCACATTCACACGTGCACGCACACACACACACACACACACACACAAAAACAGACCTAATTTTAGCCGGGTATGAAGAGTGTGTTTTAAAAATGTCATTCCGGCCCTTTAAAAGCCAAGAACTTCCAGTGATGCTCGAATTCTGCAGCACGATTGGGCAAGCGCCCCCTCCTTCTACATTCTCATTGGCTGCTGGTATCCAAGGGCTGGCCGGTGAGGTCTCTATAAATAAACCTGAGGAACGTGTGCTGTATCAGCAAGACTTCCCATAATGCCCTTCTCTCTCTCTCTCGCGCTCTCTCTCGCAATCATTGTGTATTACATGAATAATACATACAGTAAACTCACACACACACACACACACACACACACACACACCGCCACAGCTGATCAAACACAGCTGCCAGCTGCCAATCATGGGTGTTATCATGGAAACCGCTCCAGCCCCACTCCCTGTCTCTAAGGCCCAGGAGGAGATGGGGCAAAAATTTGGTGCGTGTGCGTGTGTGTGAGTGTGTGTGTGTGAGTGTGAGAGAGAGAGAGAGAGAGAGAGAGAAATCAAGAGAGAGAGAGAGAGCAGCTGTACTGCCCTTCCACCACTCAGTTCCTATTCCCTGTTAGGGTAACAGAAGCCGACAGCCAAAGTTAGACACACGGGGCTGGGAGCACAAGTACAGTGTGTGTATGTGTGTGTCTGTCTAAGTGCTGCACATGGTAAAAGGAAAATATTCCACAACAGGATGTATTACCTCTGATTGTTACAAAGTTCTGAAACTGGAGACTCCTTGTAAATCTACAATAATTTTCTCACCATATCAACAATTTAATCTGTTTAATATCAGGTGTGTTTGCTGTACATGCCCCATACACACCCCTGTACATGTACATTCGCCAATGATCTGTTAATATAAAAAAATTACATATTAGAACTAACATCATAGGTGATGTTATTGTTGGTCACCCTTCAAGGTCAAAGATGGCCATGACTTCATATCAGATTGATGATCTACGGTATGGGTGAAGTCATGACATGTGCTTGACTTGGATTTAAGTGAGGCAGAGCTGCACACATAGTCAGCCACACTTTTTCATCCCGGTCCATCAGAGTCCGGTGGTCCGACATAGTTGAGACGGCTGGAGACTGGTCAGGATGAGGTGAATGGCCGGCAGTGTCCCGTGTTTCTCACTGTGCCCCAGCTGCGCTCCACGAGGTTTTGGTGGGTCCGCCTTCTCCTCCGCTGAACCGATTTGGTAGCTTCTTCCACAAAACCATCCGGACCCAGTCTTCGCATGAGTAGGTAGACAGGTCCTACTTTACCAGCTGTCTTGTGACATGCACACATGACAGTGGAGACTATTGCTGGCTGGGACACAGAACCCCCTCACAGGTCCAAAGACCTGCTCACTGCCCTAGGTGCTATTATAGAACATTCATCACCTTCTGACCAATCTCAATACAGAACTCTGTGAGGACATATATGTTAACCAGTACGCTGCACACTGTGCCACCTATTCTTTATTATTTATTAAGTCTTTCTGAGTGTGTGATGTCACAGTAAACATGTGAATTTTGAGTGAAAGCACTAGGAATTTAACAATTAAACACACCTGTGGTTCACATCTCTGGGTTTCAGTATTAGTACAGTCTCATATTCTGTTTCAGTACTAGTATTGTCTTATACCTGGGTTTCAGTATCCTTTCATACTCAGGTTTCGATAGTGATATCATAATATACTAAGGTATCAGTATTGTCCCATACTCTGTCTCAGTATTAGTAGTTTCATACTCGGTTTCAGCATTAGTATAGTTTTATACGGTATCAATATCATTTCATATTGATGATCATTTCCTTTAAGCTTTTTCCCTTTTTCAGGGGTCACCACAGCGAATGATTCGCATGTTTGATTTTGTTCATAGGTTTTTAGGTCGATGCCCTTCCTGACACAACCCTTTAGCAAGGGACAGAAACACGCCGACGACTTTGCAGCTCCTCTTTACGAAAGTCAGCAATGGTTCTTTTACATGAACCTCTCACCATAAACAGTGAGAGACATGGCCCGCCTTTGATAACCCAGTTAGCTGCAGTGGGGTGGACATTGACAACCCTGTGGATAGTGGGACATGAACCCCCAACCTTAAGATCAGCGATCCATTGCTCTTCACTAGACCACCACTGCTCCTAAAGGTTTCAGAATTAGTGCTCTCTTACACTCGGTTTCAGTATCAGTATCCTCTCATACTGGGTTTTAGCATCAGCATTGTCTCGTACTCAGGTATCAGTATTGTCTCACACTCGCTTTCAGTGTATGTATCGTTTCACACCCGGGTATCAGTGTCATCTCATTCTCGGTTTCAGTATCAGTGTTGTTTCATACTCGGGTTTCAGTATCAGTGCCATCTTATACTTGAATATTAGTGTCGCCTCATACTCCGTTTCAGTATTAGTATCGTTTCAAACTTGACTTTCAGTATTAGTCCCCTCTCACTGTCAGGTTTCAGTGTTAGTATCATCTTATACTCGGGTTTAGGTATCAGTGTCATTTCATGCTCTGGTTTCAGAAGTGTCATACTGTACTCGGGTGTCAGTGTTGTCTCATACTCGGTTTCAGTATTAGTATCATCTCATACTTGGATTTCAGTATTGGTATCCTCTTGTACTCTGATTCAGTATTAGTATTCTCATACTCAGGTTTCAGTATCAGTGACATCTCTTCATCCGGTTTCAGTGTTAGTATTGTCTTAAATTCTGGCTTCAGTATTAGTTCCGTTTCATACGCTGGTTTCAGTATCAGTACATTAGGCCCTCGGTTCTGGACCCTCCCGCGAATCGAGATACTCTGCAAGTTCTGTACCCTGAAGTAAAATCCCATGTATCAAGTCACATGCGTGAACGAGCATCCGGAAGTAAGATACTATGTATCTATTACATGCGCTAAAATATACGTCTTAAACACATTCTATAGACAGTCTTACTCATTAATACAGTATTAATGTAGTAAAATGTAGTAATGATTCAGAAAAACTTTTCAATTTTTACCCTTCGTTTTATTGATAAAATATAAACATTATACAGCATATACTATTGTAAAGCACTCGTATTAAAGTCTTTTTCAGTTATTATTCCAATACAGTATCTAGGTTAATGTTTAGAATGTTTGTGCGTAAGATTTTATGTTCTGTAGCATGTTTAACAAACGATACCAAAAGGAAAGCTTTCTTACACTTCATGTCCTTTTACATTGAACTTGGAGTGACGTCTCCAAGATGGCGCTGCCTAGACGGCGACGTCACGGAGTTATCAGAGTCAAATTGTTTCTTTGTTCGTTTTAATTTGTTTGTTCATGTTTTGCCCGAAAACACTCAGATCTCATAGCTGTAGTAGGGTGGACCAGTCATACACGAGCATAGTGCAAAACATGAACAAACAAAACAACAAATAAAACAAATTAAAAGGAACAAAGAAACAATTTGTCTCTGAGAACTCTGTGACTTTGCGCTCTAGGCATTATGGTATTGTTTGTTAAACATGCTACAGAACAAAATCTCACACACAAACATTAACTTGGGTACTGTACTGGAATAATAACTGAAAAAGATTTTAGTACAACAGTTCAGAGAAAACTGTCGTTTCTCAGGAGAAAGTCTTATTTCTTCAGAAGAGACATCCAACGTTTTCTATCGCTTAGCCAGAGAAGACGCACAGCATTTGAGTGGTATCATAGAGCATAACTAGTAATTAAATCGCACAAAAAAAAGCTCGTTGACAACTTGTGTGCGAATGAGTAAAAAAGGGCATTACATCATCTCAACCAATCAGCAGGAAGGAGGACAGCCATTGGCTGAATTTGAGTGACGCGTCAGTCGCTCAGCAGTCCGCAAATACTCAAACCGTGAGTGCAAAACCGCAAGTCAAGGGCCTACTGTATTGTCTCATACTCGGGTGTCAGTGACAGGATCATCTCATACTCAAGTTTCACTATTAGTAACATCTCATACTCGGGTTCCAGTATTCGTGTCTTCTCATAATTTGGTTCCAGTATTAATGTCATCTTGTACTCGGGTTTCAGTATTCGTATTGTCTCATCCTTTGGTTTCAGTATTAGTATTGTCTTATACTTGCTACCACTATTAATGTCGTCTCATACTCAGTTTCAGGATTACCGTCATCTCATGCTTAGTTTCAGCATTAGTTCCATCTCATACTTGGGTTTCAATATTATGTATCCAGACTAAACAGAACCTTACATTTGTTTCTCATGTTGTTCTGATAGTAAATAAAGAAATGAGAACAGTTCTAACCTGCATCTGTAATCTAACTTTCTAACATGAACTTTGACTCTGAGCGTGGCTGAGTCAGACTCCCGCTATTAATACTGTGGTCACACAGTGACGCTAGGAAATTGAGACCTCTCTCAGAGTATCAACATTAAAAATAAATTAAACCCCCTCACCCTGTCTCACACACACACACACACACACACACACACACACACACACACACAGAGAAGAGGAACAAACAACACACACACACAGCTGAACAGAGCATGAAATAAATACTTTATTTAAAAAAAAAAAACAATAAACAAAAATATTTGAAAGACTAAAATTATTCACAAATTTAAAGAAAAAAAAAAGTTGACTATGAAAATAAATGAAATAATAAAACGAACACAAACGATTTGGAAATTCTGTAATAACCAAAATAAAACACAATCACAAATTATAAAAATATACAATATTATTTAAAATAAACAAAACAAAAATAATTAAACTAACTAAAATAAATAAACAAGCTCACTCATGATTAGAAAGGAGTTTGTGGTTCAAATCCGATTAGAATCGAATTTGCATATCAGACAAGACTACCCCAGGGTGATGCATGTGTTCTGGGGAACAACAATATGATGTAATATCGGTACTGCGACAACCGAGGATCAATTTATTCTAACAGACATTATCTAAAAGATTTATTAAAATAAATAGTTTTATATCGTCCCCTCCTTGAATCGCCACCTTGTCGTAGTGGAGGGGTTTGCAAGACCTAATGATCTTAGGAGCTACGTTATCGAGAGCAATAATGCCCCTGGTAGGGTCACCCAAGGCAAATAGGTCCTGGGTGAAGGTCCAGACGAAATGCAGTTCAAAAGACCTCTATGCTAAATAAAACGAAAAGGACACAGTTTCCCTTGCCCCGACGCAGGTCACCTCGGTTACGGACTCTTGACTTTTGGGACATGGAATGTCACCTCTCTGGCAGGTAAAGAGCCTGAGCTGGTGCGTGAGGTGGAGAGACATCGTTTTGGTTCTACCTGGTTGACAAGAGTAGCCTCCCTCCACCTCAGGTGGGGGGACAGGTCCTGACTGTTATTTGTGCTTATGTACCAAATGACACTTTAGTGTACCCAACCTTGTTGGAGTCTTAAGGGTGTGTGTTGGAGAATGGGGAGACTCACTCATTGCTTTGGAAGACTTCAATGCCCACGTGAGCAACGACAATGTGACCTGGAAAGGTGTGAACTGTAGGTGCGGCCTCTCCAGTTTGAACCCGAATGGTGTTTCATTGTTGGACTTCTGTACTCATCACAGTTTGTCTATCACGAACACCATGTTCGAACATAATGGTGTCCATAAGTGCACTTTGATGACTGACTTTGTAGTCGTGTCACTGGAATTGTGGTCGCATGTTCTGGACACTCGGGTGAAGAGGGGAGCCGAGTTGTCAACCAATCACCACCTGGTGGTGATCTGGCTTCGATGGCAAGGGGGGCCTGCCTGCCTTCCAGACAAAGCATGTAATTTGGGTCTTCTGGAAACGTTTGTCAGAGTCTCTTGTCTGAGAGGCCTTTAACTCCCACCTCTGGCAGCGCTACAACCAAGTCCCAGAGGTGGCGGCTGACATGGAATCCGAATGGACCATGTTTCATGCCTCCAGTGCTAAGGCGGCAGCCCATAGCTGTGGCTAGAAGGTTGTTGGTGCTTGTCGTGGAGGTAACTCCGAACCCTCTGGTGGACACCAGTGGTGATGGGGGGTCATCCAGCTGAAAAAAAGAGGCCTATTGAGTCTTATTGGCCCGTGGAACTCCTGAGGCAGCAGACAGTTGGCAGGCCAAACGAGCTGATGCAAAATCTCGGACGTGGGAGGAGTTCGGTGAGGGCCTGGAGAGTGATTATCGGTTGGCCTCAAAAAGGTTCTGGACCACCATCTGACGCCTCAGCAGGGGGAAGCAGTTCTCCACAAACACTGTTTTGTGGAGGTGGGGAGCTGCTCACCTTGACTGGAGATATCGTCAAGAGGTGGAGGGAATACTTTGAGGACTTCCTCAATCCTACCAATATGCCCTCCGTGGAGGAGGAAGACCCTGGGGGTTTGGGCAAGGGTCTGCCCATCACTGGAGTAGAGGTCACTGAGGTAAGTCAAAAAGCTCCTCGGTGTTCAGGCTCCAGGGTTGGATGAGATCCACTCTGAATATCTCAGGGCTCTGGATGCTGTAGGACTGTCTTCTTTGACACGTCTCTGCAACATCACGTGGTCATCGGGGGCTGTACCTCTGGATTGGCTGTGGTGGTAGTCCCAATTTTTAAAAAGGGGGACCGGAAGGTGTGTTCCAATTATCGGGGAATCCCACTCTTCAGCCTACACAGGAAAGTCTATGCAGGGGTGCTGGAGAAGAGGATCCGACCAACAGTCGAAGCTCGGATTCAGGAGGAACAATGTGGTTTTCATCCTGGCTGGACCAACTCGATACGCTCCACAGGATCATGGAGGGGCATGGGAGTTTGCCCAATCTGGTCACATGTGTTTTGTGGATTTGGAAAAGCTTTCGACCGTGTCCCTCGGACTATCAAGTGGGGCGTGCTCCAGGAGTATGGAGTTCTGGATCCGTTGCTACAGGCCATTCGATCACTGTATCACCATGGCCAGATTTCCGTATTGATAACAAAAGGTCGAATTCGTTTCCAGTGAGGGTTAGAGTCCGCCAAGGCTGTCCTTTGTCACCAATTCTGTTCATAAATTTTATGGACAGAATTTCTAGGCGCAGCCGAGGCCTTGAGGGGTTCTGGTATGGTGGCCATCGGATCCCGTCTCTGCTTTTTGCGAATGATATTGTCCTTTTGGCTTCATCAAGCCGGGACCTCCAGCTCTCATTGGAACGATTCGCAGTCGAGTGCAAAGTGGCCGGGATGAAAATCAGCAGCTCCAAGTCCGAGACCATGGTTCTCAGTCGGACAAGGGTGGAATGCACTGTCCGACTAGGTCCTGCACCAAGTGGTTGAGTTTAAGTATCTTGGGGTCTTGTTCACGAGTGAGGGAAGGATGGAGCAGGAGATCGACAGACGGATCGCTGCAGCCTCTGCTATCAAACGGAGCCTGTACTGGTCTGTTGTAGTGAAGAGGGAGCGGAGCTGCAAGGTAAAAGTCTCAACTTACCAGTCAATCTACGTTCCAACCCTCACCTATGGTCACGAGCTTTGGGTAGTAACTGAAAGAACAAGATCGCGGATACATGAGGCTGAAATGAGCTACCCTCACCAGGTAGCAGGGTTCTCCATTAGAGATAAGGTGAGAAGCTCTACCATCTAGGGAGAGCTCGGAGTAGAACTGCTGCTCTTCCGCATTGAGAGTGGTCAGTTGAGGTGGCTCAGACATCTGGTCAGAATGCCTTCTGAACGCCTCCTTGGTGTACTGTTTGGGGAATGTCCAATGGGGAAGAGACTCCGAGGTCGAACTAGAACACACTGGAAGGACTATGTCTCTCGGCTTGTCTGGGAATGCCTCGGTGTCCCCCCGGTAGCACTGGAGGAAGTGGCTGGTGAGAGGGACGTCTGGGCCTCTTTGCTTAGGTTGCTGCCCCGCGACCTGACCCAGGAAGATGATGATGATAATGATATATTTATATCATTATGGAAATCTTCTACAATCAAAACATTGTCAAATATCAGGATTATTTCAGTCACATCGCTGATTTAGTGTTTAAAACACAATGTTAAATACACACACACTGCAGAGGAATGAACACACATACACACACACACACACACACACACACACACACACACACAAACCCTTGGCTATGTGATAACGAGATTCACTGCAACATGATGCAACATTCAGAAAAAGGGCCCTGAATGATTTTTTTCACACTCAGTGCCGATTAAAAAAAAACAAAACTTTTCCACTCTGGGTGTGTCCCAATCCACCTACCCTACTCACTTTATACACTATCATCAGTCCACTGTGGGCATGTCCCAAACCACCTACCCTACTCACTATATACACCATCATCTGTCCACTGTGGGCGTGTCCCAATCAACCTACCCTACTCATTTTATACACCATCATCAGTCCACTGTGAGCGTGACCCATACCAATTATGTAGACCATTAGAACACCCATCGAAAACAAAACACTGTGACTCTGGGACTAATAAGAAATAAAATTTAAAAAAGTACCTTTTTGTGTGTGCGCGTGTGTTTGTAAAAGACAGAAATAAACGGAGACTGAGGGTCCAGTGCTCAATAACATGTTTTCCTTCACATTAGGAGCAACAACCAAATGTGGGGATGAGCAAAACCAACCAATCAGAGTGAAGGATAGATGGAAAGATAAACAGAAAGAAAAGTACACCGATTTCCTAGAAAGTGTGAAAGATCAAACAGAAGCAGCAAGGCATTTGAAAGTGATCGAGTTAGGCTGCCTACATAGGGAACACGTTTAAGATGAAATAAAACATCTTTAAACAGGCCTTTGCATCATGACTGCTGTTCATACAGGTCTGTAAATAGGACAAACATGCAGCAGCAGGCTTCTACTACTGGGGGGGGGGGCAAACTAAACTGTGATCTGTGCACAATAAGTGCATCACCTTCGGTAAATATCACAGTTATTATCACAGAATGGACAATCAGCACACAGCTGAAGGAGACTTCAGTAATAAGCTTGGTGTTTTACCTTTAGAAGGAAAAGAAGGAGCAAAGGCCATTTGGACAACACGTGTACGCACGCACACACACACACACACACACACACACACACGCACACACACTCCACCCACACATACAGTCCAAACTCCAGTGAGCAGTGTGTATTTCTCTGAATGTGAATGGCGACTGAGGAAATGACAAAATTCACCCTGTTATAAAAAATGTGAGGATCTCGAGCTGCCAGGTTCATGGAGTCTGACGTTTAGAGCACTGTCTATGTTTAACGCTGTTACTCATACAACTAAACCCTACACACACACACACATACACACACACACACACACACACACAGGACAAGGCAGGCGAAACGACAGAAATAGACAACAGAAGAGAAGTCGGTTGGATACACGGATATAAATAACCACACAATAAGTGAAGGAGTGATATGCACAAGTGGAGCTGGGATGCCAGAGTTTTAAAAAGTCCCCTAATTTACGGGAGGGGTGTACTCGCTCTGCAATGATCCACTCTCACCATCACTAAGGAGACACTGAATGTCACCCTAAGAGTTCAGTGAAATGAAACGCCTCCCCCTGCTCACCTCCCAAATGCTCACCTTAGTCATGAGCATTTTATGAACATAAAATTAACGCATTATTTTAAACTGTGTGTAAATCCATATAAAACATTTAAAGGCAACAAAAACAATCAGTGACTTTTGACTGAAGTTTGTGCAGCCAGTTTTATGGTCTGATATTCCAACATCGTATCTCGAAGTTCTCCGAACATTTTGTACAGATTTAGAAACAAAACACAGTTCTGTCTTGTAGAGAAAATACTATATTAATTTTACATTATAAAATAAAATAAAACTGATAACAAGAAAAGTCCAAACTGACTATGTTTAATGATCTAGAATGATGAAATATTTTAAAAGTAGAGAGTGATATACACAATATCTGAGAAAAGATCACAATGTTGAGTGTATCGCTGCATCATCCTCCCTGAATCTGAGTAACAGTGCAAAGCAAAACAAACCAAAAGGAACATTTTATATTTAAAAACAGATGTGTGATAAACATTAACTTTTATATAAGCATATTTACTTACTTTGTGGTTCAGTATTTCGGCTTCTTTGTTTGGAAATTTTTATTTGCACTTGAAGTGTATTAAACGCGATTCATATTTTAGTTTAAAGACTCAAAATTCGGCAAGTCACAGTAAAATGGAAACTTTCCCTTTAAATGTTTTTTAAAACCAAGATCAAGTTCCATATTGTAAAATAACCAGGTATTATATCACACATTTTCAGTTTATTCTCTTTAAATCCTCAAGGAATGTTACCAACTGTGAAAGCTCCCACTTCTGATTGGATGAAGATGGATCAAAGCTGAAGAATATGATGTGATTGGCTGAAAGGTCTTGTTTGAATGTTTGTGCTTTGTATGACCTTGTGACTGATCCAAACTCCGCCCTGTCTTGACTTTATTTTTTAATGTAAAATCCAAATGTTTTCCACCCTAATTAACACATCTGAGACAAGATGAGACCGAACATAACCGAGTGATTTACGGACCACGCTAAACCACGAAGCAACGAGCAAGACAGGATCTCTGAAACCTCTTGTAACAAATGGGAAAACTTTACCCAGAATGCACTGCTCTGACAGTAGCACAAGTCAGGTCACAGCTCGAAGCACTATGGTATAAAGGTTTACATATCGTTCTCTTCCTCTCATCGTTTCGGCATTAAAGGCAAACAATTCGACTCTGTGCTCTACAAAGGGCAAATGAAATGTGGAAGTTGGGCCACGTCCCTCTCGCTCAGCGATGCACACACACAGAACTCGACCGGGGCATGTAAAGTGCACAATCGGAATGGAGGGATTAAATGGTACGAGCAAAAGACCTCGGGTTTTATCGCTGTTACAGTGTCACATGTTCCATATTGAAGCATTCACTTCCCTCTTCTCTGCTCTAACATTCCCAGCAACAGGATGATCATCGCTGAGCTCACAGCACAGCGCAGTGCGCATCCAGCCTGCACTCACACTCTCTCTCTATCTCACACACACACACACACACACACACTCTCTCTCACACACACACACACACACACACACACACACATACTCTCTCTCTCACACACACACACACACACCTCTCACACACACACACACACCTCTCACACACACACACCTCTCTCACACACACACCTCTCACACACACACACCTCTCACACACACACACCTCTCACACACACACACAGACCTCACACACACACACACACACACACACACACACACACACACACACACACACCTCTCACACACACACACCTCTCACACACACACACCTCTCACACACACACACACCTCTCACACACACACCCCTCTCACACACACACACACCCTCTCACACACACACACACCTCTCACACACACACACCCCTCTCACACACACACACACCCTCTCACACACACACACACCTCTCACACACACTCTCTCTCACACACACACACACCTCTCTCACACACACACACACCTCTCACATACACACACACACACACCGCTCTCTCACACACACACACACCGCTCTCTCACACACACACACACGCTCTCTCACACACACACACACCGCTCTCTCACACACACACACACCGCTCTCTCTCACACACACACACACCGCTCTCTCACACACACACACACACACCCCGCTCTCTCTCACACACACACACACCCCGCTCTCTCACACACACACACACACACTCACTCGCTCAACACACACACACACACATACACAACTCACTCTCACACACACACGCACTCACAACTACCACAGACTCACATACACACACACAACCCTCAAGTGACACACACACACACTCCCTCTCACACATACCCACAACTCCAACACACTCTCACACACACACATACACAACTCCCACAAACACACTCTCTCACACACACAACTTACACTCTCTCGCTCTCTCTCACACACACACACCTCACTCTCTCTACACACACACACACCTCACTCTCTCACACACACACGCACTCACATACCACACACACTCACATACACACAACTCACACACACTCTCTCACACACACAACTCACACACACTCTCTCACACACACAACTCACACACACACTCTCTCACACACACAACTCACACACAATCTCTCTCACACACAATCTCTCTCACACACACAACTCACACACAATCTCTCTCACACACACAACTCACACACACACAACTCACACACTCTCTCTCACACACACAACTCACACACAACTCACACACTCTCTCTCACACACACAACTCACACACACAACTCACACACACTCTCTCTCACACACAACTCACACACACTCTCTCTCACACACAACTCACACACACTCTCTCACACACACACACAACACACATACACTTTATCACACACACAACACACACACACTCTCTCACACACACAACACACACACTCTCTCACACACACAACACACACTCTCTCACACACACACAACACACACACACTCTCTCACACACACACAACACACACACACACCCCCTCTCACTCTCACACACATACCCACAACTCCCCCACAGACTCTCTCTCTCTCTCTCTCTCTCTCACACACACACACAAACTCTCTCTCTCTCACACACACCCCTCTCACACACAAACTCTCTCTCTCTCACACACACCCCTCTCACACACACCTCTCACACACACACCTCTCTCACACACACACACACCTCTCACACACACACACACCTCTCACACACACACACACCTCTCACACACACACACACCTCTCACACACACACCTCTCTCTCACACACACACCTCTCTCACACACACACCTCTCTCTCACACACACACCTCTCTCACACACACACACACCTCTCTCTCTCACACACACCTCTCTCACACACACACACACCTCTCTCTCTGTCACACACACCT
>CM045739.1:1440000-1445000 GCA_024760905.1 Plotosus lineatus
ACACACACACACACACCCCTCTCACACACACACACACACACCTCTCTACACACACACACACCTCTCTCACACACACACACACCTCTCTCACACACACACCTCTCTCACACACACCTCTCTCACACACACACACACACACCTCTCACATACACACACACCTCTCACACACACACACACACACACACACCTCTCTCACACACACACACCTCTCACACACACACACCCTCTCACACACACACACCCTCTCACACACACACACCCTCTCACACACACACACCCTCTCTCACACACACACCCTCTCACACACACACACCCCTCTCACACACACACTCTCACACACACCCTCTCACACACACCCCTCTCACACACCTCTCTCACACACACACACACACACCTCTCTCACACACACACACACACACACCTCTCTCACACACACACCTCTCTCACACACACACCTCTCTCACACACACACCTCTCTCACACACACACACACCTCTCTCACACGCACACACCTCTCTCACACACACACACACCTCTCTCACACACACACACCTCTCACACACACACACACACACACCGCTTCTCTCACACACACACACACACCTCTCTCTCACACACACACACACCTCTCTCTCACACACACACCTCTCTCTCTCACACACACACACACACACACACACACACACCTCTCACACACACACACACACCTCTCTCACACACACACACACCTCTCTCACACACCTCTCTCACACACACACACACCTCTCATACACACACACACCTCTCACACACACACACACACACACCGCTCTCTCACACACACACCACTCTCACACACACACAACACTCTCACACACACACAACACACACACACTCTCTCACACACACACAACACACACACACACACACACTCTCTCACTCTCGCACACATACCCACAACTCCCACACAGACTCTCTCTCTCTCTCTCTCACACACACACACACACACACACACAAACTCTCTCTCACACACACACCCCTCTCACACACCTCTCTCTCACACACACCTCTCTCACACACACCTCTCTCTCACACACACCTCTCTCTCACACACACACACCTCTCACACACACACACACTTCTCTCACACACACACACCTCTCTCACACACACACCTCTCTCACACACACACCTCTCTCTCACACACGCACCTCTCTCACACACGCACCTCTCTCGCACACACACACCTCTCTCACACACACACACCTCTCTCACACACACGCACTCTCTCTGACACACACACCTCTCTCTCAGACACACACACACCTCTCTCGACACACACACACCTCTCTCTCGACACACACACCTCTCTCTCAGACACACACACCTCTCTGCACACACACACCTCTCTCTCAGACACACACACCTCTCTTGCACACATACACCTCTCACACACACACACCTCTCTCTCACACACACACACACCTCTCTCAGACACACGCACTCTCTCTCGCACACACGCACTCTCTCTCAGACACACGCACCTCTCTCAGACACACACACCTCTCTCGCACACACACACCTCTCACACACACACACCTCTCGACACACACACCTCTCACACACACACCTCTCGTGACACACACACACCTCTCAGACACACACACCTCTCTCACACACACCTCTCTCTACACACACACCTCTCTCACACACACACACCTCTCTCACACACACACCTCTCACACACACACACCTCTCTCTCACACACACACCTCTCTCACACACACACACCTCTCTCACACACACCTCTCTCTCACACACACACACACACACACACACCTCTCTCTCACACACCTCTCTCTCACACACCTCTCTCACACACCTCTCTCTCACACACACCTCTCTCACACACACACCTCTCTCACACACACACCTCTCTCACACACACACCCTCACACACACACACACACACCCCCTCTCACACACACACCCCCTCTCTCACACACACACCCCCTCTCACACACACACACACACCCTCTCACACACACACCTCTCTCACACACACACACACCTCTCTCACACACACACACACCTCTCTCACACACACACACCTCTCTCACACACACACACCTCTCTCACACACACACACCTCTCTCACACACACACACACCTCTCTCACACACACACACACCTCTCACACACACACACACCTCTCTCACACACACACACACACTTCTCTCACACACACACACCTCTCTCACACACACACACCTCTCTACACACACACACACCTCTCTCTCACACACACACACCTCTCTCACACACACACACCTCTCTCACACACACACACCTCTCTCACACACACACACCTCTCACACACACACACACCTCTCACACACACACACACACTCTCTCACACACACACACCTCTCTCACACACACACACCGCTCTCACACACACACACCGCTTCTACACACACACACCGCTCTCACACACACACACACCTCTCTCACACACACACACACCGGCTCTCTCACACACACACACCGCTCTCACACACACACACACACACACACACCGCTCTCTCTCACACACACACACACCCGGCTCTCTCTCACACACACACACACCCCGCTCTCTCACACACACACACCCCGCTCTCTCACACACACACACACCCCGCCTCTCACACACACACACACACACCCCGCTCTCACACACACACACACCCCTGCCTTCACACACACACCCCGGCTCTCTCACACACACACCTGGGCTCTCTCTCTCACACACACACCTCTGCTCTCACACACACACCCGCTCTCTCACACACACACCTCCCGCTCTCTCACACACACACCCCGCTCTCTCACACACACACCCCGCCTTCACACACACACCCTGGGCTCTCTCACACACACACCCCGCCTTCACACACACACCCCCTTCTCTCACACACACACCCCGCCTCTCACACACACACACACACACACACACACACACACCCCGCCTCTCACACTCCCGCTCTCACACACACACACACACACACACACACACACACCCGCTCTCTCACACACACACACCCCGCTCTCTCACACACACACACACACACCCGCTCTCACACACACACACACACACACACTCCGCTCTCTCACACACACACACCCCACTCTCTCACACACACACACACCCCGCTCTCTCACACACACACACACACCCCGCTCTCACACACACACACACACCCTGCCTCTCACACACACACACACCCGCCTCTCACACACACACACACCCCGCTCTCTCACACACACACACACACACACACACACAATCTTACACTCAACTCCCACAAACACACTCTCTCACACACACAACTTACACTCTCGCTCTCACACACACACACACAACTCCACAAACTCTCACACACACACACACACCTCACTCGGCTCTGCACACACACGCATACACAACTCACTCTCTCACACACACACGCACTCACAACTACCACACACTCACATACACACACAACTCAGCACACACACACACTCTCTCTCTCACACATACCCACAACTCCAACACACACTCTCTCTCACACACACAAACCCAACTCCCACACACACACACACACTCTCTCTCTCTCACACACACACACTCACAACTCCCACAAACACACAACTTACACTCTCTCGCTCTCTCTCTCTATCTCTCACACACACACACACACACCTCACTCTCTCTCTACACACACACACACACACACACACATACACAACTCACTTTCCTCACACACACACACACGCACTCACATACCACACACACTCACATACACACTACTCACACACACACACACTCTCTCTACACACATACCCAAGAACTCCACACACACACACACACTCTCTCTTACACACATACCCGCAACTCCCACACACACACTCTCTCACACACACAACTCACACACACTCTCTCTCTCTCACCCACACAACTTACACTCTCTCTCTCACACACACACACACACACACATAACTTACACTCTCTCACACACACACCCCGCCTCTCACACACACACACACACACACACCCGCTCTCTCACACACACACACACACCCCGCTCTCTCACACACACACACACACCCCGCTCTCTCTCACACACACACACACCCCGCCTCACACACACACCCCCGCCTCACACACACACCTCCGCTCTCACACACACACCCCTGGGCTCTCACACACACACACCCCGCTCTCACACACACACACACACCCCGGCTCTCACACACACACACACCCCGCTCTCACACACACACACACCCCGCTCTCACACACACACACACACCCCCTGGGCTCTCACACACACACCCGCTCTCACACACACCACACACCCCGCTCTCTCACACACACCCCGCTTTCTCTCACACACACTCCCGCTTTCTCTCACACACACACCCCCGCTTTCTCTCTCACACACACACACCCGCTCTCTCTCACACACACACACTCCCGCTCTCTCTCACACACACACACACACACACCCCGCTCTCTCACACACACACACACACAACACACCCGCCTCTCACACACACACACACAACACACCCGCTCTCTCACACACACACACCCCGCTCTCACACACACACACACCCGCTCTCTCACACACACACACACCCCGCCTCACACACACACACACACCCTGTCACACACACACACACACACCCGGCCTCACACACACACACACACCCCGCTCTCACACACACACACACCCGCTCTCACACACACACACACACCCCGCTCTCACACACACACACACACCCCGCTCTCTCACACACACACACACACACACCCGCTCTCACACACACACACACACACCCCGGCTCTCACACACACACACCCCGCTTCTCACACACACACACCCCGCCTCTCTCACACACACCCGCTCTTCACACACACCCCGCTCTCTCACACACACCCGCTCTCTCACACACACCCGCTCTCACACACCCCGCTCTCTCTCACACACCCGCTC
>CM045739.1:1450000-1487500 GCA_024760905.1 Plotosus lineatus
GAAGCTGAAGCTGGGAGTGCTGGTGTGCTCAAGATGGGGGCAAGGGGGTGGGTGTCTTCATTTCCAACACCAATTACCCCATCACTGTCCCTAAAAATAGCAAGGGTTTCTGAGGATCCGTGCCTTACAACCTACAAAGTTAATGAGTCCAAAGGGCGGATGGATGGCCTCGTCCTGCAGCTTTAATCCTGATAGGAGGCGATGAGAGCCACTGCTACTGCTACAGTCTACACAAAGTCCAAAGCAAACGTCCAAAGATGTCCAGAAGGACACTGGTGTGTGTGTGTGTGTGTGTGTGTGTAAAACCCACGACTTGGGCATGCAGTGGTGATGATAACGAAAGAAAGTGCACAAGTGCAAGTTCAGGAAGAGGCACAAGACGAGAGCACCGCTCGTGTAGATCCGTCTCTGTTCATGCCGAGATGGATCGCAAAAAAAAAAAAAAAAAAAATTCCCGAAAACCTTCAGAATTTCGCTGAGGACACAAAGCCGCTCTTTAGTTACACTGGGTGTCAGTTGATCTTGTGCTCCTCTTGTACATGACAATAAAAACACTCCAGATCCAGATGTTCTCACTGCTCCTGGTTCCTCTCAGAGCTCTGCGCACTTCAATCCAGAGCAGCCGATCACTTCTCTCATCCACTCCTTCCTTCCCTCGGCTCCCAGAGCCTGATAGTCTACCACAACACAAGAACACGACACTTTCCTCGATTTCAATGACCTGTGTCGATGTTTTTCGGATTTTCCCCTTTCCGTCGAGTTTATTTTTCTGTCATAGCCAGACTTCAGTTGGCATTATTATTATTCCTTTTTGTCTATAAAGCCGCTGTGGCCGGTGCTCACTCCACACCCTGTGTTGCTGGACTGTACCATGTGAGTTCAAATCGCGGGGGTGCTCGACGTGACACACAGCCTACATTCTCTGTATCGCTCCTCGGCTTTGACGCAGCAGCGCGCACAATTGTAATTATCCATCAAATCAAAAAGAACGGAATGCTTTTAAAATTGAAAATAATATCAATAAAGACACATATTTCCGGAACATTCCAATCCCCCTTCATAATATTTAATAGTTGTACCAAAAGCTTCAATTCCATTTATAGTAACATCAGATTGGACCTGTATATTCACACCACCTCATTCTGTGGAATTAACTTAAACTTTTTTAAGATAACACATATATCACATGAATCTCAGATAAACTCAGTTCTATGATGAATTTAAAGTAAAGCGGGGAGAAATTCGATGATGTGTGGTGGTGACCCTCACCTCAGTGTCAACGGGAGGGAAAAACCACAAGGATCTGTGTAAGAACAACAATCTTTTTTCGATTTATTTTTATTTTTACGTCAGCGTTTCTATTTTAATGTTATTTTATTTTCCATGTCCTTTAAAAGAGTTTCGAAGAACTTTTCTGCCCCTCAGTTGTGTGCTAAAGCGCGCGCTCGTCACGTTCCCTTTCCATCCCTGGGCTTTTCGCTGACGCGCGTTCACATCTCCCTCCCTCTACCAAACAGAGAACACCCTCCCCCCTCTGCATTCCCGCCCGCCTGCGCATTCGAAGTCTCTTGTTGCTAGCCGACGCCACGGCAGTCTGCATGTGATTGGTCAGGGGGACACTCGTTCGGCTGTTTCCATTGGTCTTTGAGATATGTAGGCGGAGTAAATGAGCACCTGCTACCCCCTCCTCTCTCCTTAGCTCCTTGTTGTCTACAAAACGCAACGCGGAGCCCGAATGGCCGCCAAAGTACCACAAGGCTTGAGGTAAACCGAACTGTATGGTGAAGGATGGAGGAAACACCACCAGCACAGCACTCGGCCTCAAACCCAGGACTGCACCGTGGCCATTTCAAAACAAGCACATCAATGTGAACACCCCTTATTCATGTCAATATCTAAAGCTAACAATGTGCCGATCGCTCATTTTAGTGCGAATTACTGTATTTAATTTCACACACGTTTAAAACGTTTCTTGTGCATTTATTTATTACACTCAATCATATAGTGAGGTTATATAATAAAGGTATAGTAAAGGTGTATGTCCGTAATCTCGGGTAAAATGCCTGTGTAATCTGTGTATGATCTGCATATTCATCCATAAACATTGTACTTGTTCTTTTCACTTCCACGCATTGAGCACATGTCGATAATCTACATACAGCCGACACATTACACAGTTTACTAACTATGTCTGCAACCGCCAAATATTAAACTTATTCAAAAGTATTCCTTACATTTCAACAAAATTTAAATCATTATATGGGATTTGTGAAAATAAGTTTTGTGGTTTTGTTACTGTTGACACACACACACACACAAGACTGATATATATATATATATATATATATATATATATATATATATATATATATATATATATATATATGAATGCCTGTAATAATTTTATTCGTTAAAACATGAACTGGACAGATAAAGCTTTATGTTTAAAAACGAGCCGTTTCTCGCGAGGTAAAATGTGATTCTGTTGCAGTGAATCACGTTTGCAAAGCTCTCAGAGACAGCCGGGATTTAAAAAAAAAAAAAAAAAAAAAAAAACAACCAAATAAAGAAAAAGAAAAAGGAAGGAAGGAAGGAAGGGGAAAAAAACGATGGCGAAGATTCCGGGACTCACGTGCCTCGCAGCGAAATTCCACCCGGCAACTACACAGCGTGCCATGGCAACAGTCTCGTCATTGGTCCCCGACGCGTTTTGAACTGACCAATGGGAGGGCCGGAAGCGCGTGATGCGTGTTGCTAGGTAAACATGATGCAGTGGGAAGACACGGTTATAGCGGAACTTTCAACGGAGGAAGAAGCTAAAGGAGCGAATTACAATTACACTGCGGGGTTGGTTTGTGTTTCGGTTGCACAAGTACACCCCCTCCTTTTTAAAACATATATTACACTCAGATCTGTTTGGACTTCACACATCTTAAAATAATGTACCGGCCCCACTGACTGACTTTTCCAGGCAAGACCGCACAAAGCTTCCTGCTGCTGCGTCTTTATTTTCAAGCCTCTTATCGACAGGCAGAAACAGCCAGATATACATCTCACGCCTTCCACTGTGTCCGACAACACCGATCCTATTTAAGGCACAAGCTCTGACCTTAAAGTCCAGGAATGGCTGGTGTTGTGAACAGAACTGAATGATGTGGGACTGGACTGAGGTGAGCTGTGAGGGAGGAAGCGCTCCACTGCACGGTGCTGCTCGTGCTCACACCTGCAACATGCTTCACCCTGCCCTGCCCTTCTACCTGCACTTTATTTACACAAGCTGGAGCTGGTTGTTTATTTATTTATTTATTTATTTATATAAGCTTTTCAATTACTAATACTGTTCATCACTTCAGATTCATTGTTATGGGATGTAAGCAAAGCGAATTCTTCCTGTTCTCACTGTCACTATTACAGCAGCTATCCTCCCTCTCTTCTCCATCTTTCCTCCCTCCCTCCCTCTCTCCCCCTCTCTCTCCCCTCTCTCCCCTCCCTCTCTCCCTCTTCTCCCTCCCTCTCTCCCTCTCTCCTCCCTCTCCCCTTCTCCCCTCCCTCTCTCCTCCCTCTCTCCTCCCTCCCTCTGCCCCCTCTCCCTCCTTCTCCCCTCACTCCCACTTCCTCTCCCCTCCTTGTCTCTCCCCCTCTCCTCCCTCCCTCCCCCTTCTCCTCCCTCCCTCTCCCCTCCCTCCCTCCTTCTGCCCTCCCTCTCTCCTCCCTCCCTCTCCCTCCTCTCTCCTCCCTCCCTCCCTCACTCCCTCTCTCTCTTGCTCTCTCTCCCTCTGTGTCTGGCTCTCTGTCCGTCTCCCCCTCTCCTTTCACCTCCCTCCCTCTCTCTGTCTCTCTTGCCCTCTGTGTCTCCCTCTCACTTTCACTCTCTCTCTCCATCTCTCTCTCTCGTTTTCTCTCTGTCCCTTCCTCCAGATGAATAAGAAAAGAACACAGCTTGTTATGTGATGGCAGAGGTGTCACAAAGTAACTGTTAGAAAGCTCTGACACTGGAGACTCCTTCCACAACTGTTAGACAAATACATTAATTCTCATCGACAAATAAGGAAGACATGGCAAATAGCATACTGATGAGCACATCCGCCTTAGAACAAGGTGATGGGTTCAAGTCCCAGGTTCGGCGAGGGCATTTCTCCCAATGCTTGTGTGGGTTTCCTCCAGGTATGTACTCCGGTTTCCACCTATAGTGTGTGTTTTGACCCTGTGATGGCCTGTTGGGCCATTCGGGGTGCATTTTGCCTTGGCCCAGAGTCAGCTGAGCGAGACTTAAGCCTTCCCAAAATTAATAATTAACATGATTACATTGCTTTGGAAAATGAATTAATTAATAATGCCGGTTATGTTTACTGTGTTGACACGAAGTCCCTGAGAATAATCTGTCACTATAGAAACGATGATGTATTATAATGAGGACATTAAGAGAACCCTGCACTAGTGTCAGAACTGATCCGGCGTGGATCTACAGTCAATCTTAAAGTGTTTATTTATTAAACTGAGTGAGGAAAATATACACATGAAACAGTTTCCTTTACAAAATTAAATGACTGACTCCTGCACTGAAGTTTACAGCATGAACCTTCACACACGACGTCATTTTCTCTCAGCGATCAGCAATGCTGATGGTACAGTGGTTAGGGTGCTGGGCTCATGACCAAGAGGTCATGGGTTTGAATCCCAGTTGGACCCCCATCGTGCTACGACCCCTGGGCGACCCGGTCGCTTCACACGACAGAAACCGGGGATAAGCGTCGGCTCTGATGAGTCACTACGCTTGTGTGGAAAAATCCCAACAGATTTACCTTTTATCGAGTGAAGAATAAACACTGAAGCAAATCCTGGTTAATGTCATTTTTTTTTTATCACGCCGTTCACTTGCGTCCCTAAAGAAAGGAATCAGTGAACTGATGTTAATGTGAGATGTTTTACATGTTGAGTTTATATGGTGTGCGCTAAACGCTGGCACCAGTCTAAATAGAATTCAGGGTCAAAGATCAAAGCATTGGCTTGGAGAAAGAGTTAGAGATAGAAGTTTGTCTGCTCACACACACACACACACACACACACACACACACACACACACACACAGAAAGACTCATGCTTTTAAAATATATGAATTTTTGAAGGTTGATTTTGATGTGCGTGATGCTCCTAGTGGCCAAACTTGCTCTTTACACACACACACACACACACACACACACACACACACACACACACACACACACACACACACACACGTAGTTCTGATGGTGTATTAATAAAGCTGATCCTGTGTGAGGGTGGATACGTTACTCAATACTGTGGAAGCTTTACTGACGAGTGTCTTTTATAACGAATTTTTCTTGATACGAGCTTCGATCCCACCAAAAATCTGCCCCATCCAACCAGCAAAATTTTGATTTACGAGCTCTCCCCGAAATGACTTTTCCTGGCCAATTAGCCTCGTATTCGTCCGCTTGTATGCCGCCATGCTCATGCACACGCACAAAATTCTACTCCTCCTCTCCCACGTGACACCTTCGCCACAGTCGATGACTGAAAGGGTTAGTTAACTTATTGTTTATCCTTGTTTTATTATTTATTATTCATGTTAATGTACATTTGTTATTATTATTATAAAATATTTATTGTTTTTACATGTTTATCTTTAATATATTAGGTCAAATACAGTAGGCCCTCAATATTTGCGGGGGATCGGTTCCGAGCCCCTCCTGAGAATGAAGATAATTCGCGAGTTCTGTAGCCAGAAGTAAAACCCCATGTATCATATCACATTGCGAATGATCAACCAGAAGTAAAATACTATGTATACAATACATGCACTAAAATATGCTTCTTAAACACATTCTATATACAGAGAGTCTATAGACTATAGTCTTACTCATTAATAGAGTATTAATGTACTAAAATGTAGTAATGATTAAGAAAAACTTTTTAATTTTGTACTGTGGTATTTATTAATAAAATATATAAACATTATACAGCATACTTTATCTATCTATCAATCTATATACTAGTCCTTTTAAAAAATGAGCATATTGTGAAAAAGTTCATTATTTTCTGTAATGGATTGATAAAAACTGAACTTTCATATATTTTAGATTCATTAAACACAACTGAAAAAGTTCAAGCCCCGTTATTGTTTTAATATTGATAATTTTGGCAAAAAGTAAAGAAAAACCAAAAATCCCCATCTCAAAAAATAAGCATATTTGACCAAAAAAAAAAAGTGTTTTTATACAAAAAAAGTCAACCTTCAAATAATTATGTTGAGTTCTGCACTCAATACTTGATCGGGAATCCTTTTGCAGAAATGACTGCTTCAATGCGGCGTGGCATGGAGCCAATCGGCCTGTGGCACTGCTGAGGTGTTACGGAGGCCCAGGATGCTTCGATAGCGGCCTTAAGCTCATCCACAGTGTTGGGTCTGGTGTCTCTCAACTTTCTCTTCACAACATCCCACAGATTCTCTATGGGCTTCAGGTCAGGAGAGTTGGCAGGCCAATTGAGCACAGTAATAGCATGGTCAGTAAACCATTTAGCAGTGGTTTTGGCACTGTGAGCAGGTGCCAGGTCGTGCTGAAAAATGAAATCTTCATCTCCATAAAGCTTTTCAGCAGATGGAAGCATGAAGTGCTCCAAAATCTCCTGATAGCTAGCTGCATTGACCCCGCCCTTGATAAAACACAGTGGATCAACACCAGCAGCTGACATGGCAGCCCAGACCATCACTGACTGTGGCTACTTGACACTGGACTTCAGGCATTTTGGCATTTCCTTGTCCCCAGTCTTCCTCCAGACTCTGGCACCTTGATTTCCGAATGACGTGCAAAATTTGCTTTCATCCGAAAAAAGTACTTTGGACCACTGAGCAACAGTCCAGTGCTGCTTCTCTGTAGCCCAGGTCAGCCGCTTCTCCTTCACCACATCCATAAATCTCTTCTTTGGTCTTCCTCTGGGCCTTCTGCCTAGTAGTTCCAACCTCAGCATCCTACTGCCAATATACTCACTATCCCTCCTCTGTACATGTCCAAACCATCTCAATGTAGCCTCTCTGATTTTGTCTCCAAAACATCTTACATAGGCTGTCTCTCTGATGTACTCATTTCTAATCCAATCCATCCTCGTTACTCCAAAAGAGAACCTCAACATTTTCATATCTGCTACCTCCAGCTCTGCCTCCTGCCTTTTCCTCAGCGCTACTGTTTCTAAGCCATACAACATCGCTGGCCTCACCACCGTCTTGTACACGTTTCCTTTCATTCTTGCTGACACTCTCCTATCGCACATCACACCAGACACTTTTCTCCAACCATTCCAGCCTGCCTGCACACGCTTCTTCACCTCTTTTCCACACTCTCCATTACTCTGGATTGTTGAGCCTAAGTACTTAAAATTCTCCACCTTCGTTATCTCTGCTCCCTGTAACCTCACCGTTCCTCCTGGGTCTTTCTCATTCACACACATGTATTCTGATTTTCTGAGGTTAACCTTCATTCCCCTCCTTTCCAGGGCATACCTCCACCTCTCTAGCTTTTCCTGCACTTGTTCTCTGCTGTCATTACAGATCACAATGTCATCTGCAAACATCATAGTCCATGGAGATTCTTGCCTGACCTTGTCTCTCAGCCTGTCCATCACCATCGCAAACAATAAGGGGCTCAGAGCTGATCCTTGATGCAGTCCAACCTCCACCTTGAATTCGTCGGTCACGCCGACAGCACACTTCACCACTGTCTTACATCTCTCATACATGTCCTGCACCACTCTAACATACTTCTCTGCCACTCCAGACTTCCTCATGCAATACCACAGTTCTTCTCTTGGCACCCTGTTATATTCTTTTTCCAGATCCACAAAGGCACAATGCAGTTCCCTCTGACCTTCTCTGTACTTCTCTATTAACATCCTCAAGGCAAACACTGCAACTGTGGTGCTCTTTCTTGGCATGAAACCAAACTGTTGCTCACAAATGCTGACCTCTGCCCTTAGTCTAGCTTACACTATTCTTTCCCATAACTTCATCGTATGGCTCATCAACTTTATCCCTCTGTAGTTGCCACAACTCTGAACGTCTCCCTTGTTCTTAAAAATAGGCACCAGCACACTTCTCATCCATTCCTCCGGCATCTGCTCACTCTCTAAGACCTTGTTGAATGTTCTTGTCAGAAAATCTACTGCTACCTCTCCTAGACATTTCCATACCTCCACAGGTATATCCATCAGGGACAACCGCCTTTCCATTCTTCATCCTCTTCAGTGCTCTCCTCACTTCACCCTTACTAATCTTTGCTACTTCCTGCTCCTCAATGGTCACCTCTTCTACTCTTTTTTTCCCTCTCTCATTTTCCTCATTCATCAGCTCTTCAAAGTACTCTTTCCATCTTCACAGCACACTTCTGTCATCAGCCAATACATTTCCTTCTCTGTCCTTTATCAATCTAACTTGCTGCACGTCCTTCCCATTTCTATTTCTCTGCTGTGCCAACCTGTATAAATCATTTTCTCCCTCTTTACTGTCCAACTTATCATACAAGTCATCATACGCCCTCTGTTTGGCCTTAGCCACTGCTACTTTCACCTTACGCTGTGTCTCCCTGTACTCCTGTTTACTCTCTTCGGTCCTCTCAATGTCCCACTTCTTCTTAGCAAACCTCTTCCTTTGTACACACTCCTGCACTTCCTCATTCCACCACCAAGTCTCCTTATCTAATTTCCTTCCAGAGGACACACCAAGTACTCTCCTACCTGTCTCCCTGATCACATTTGCTGTGGTTGTCCAGTCATCTGGAAGAACTTCCTGACCACCCAAAGCCTGTTTCAACTCCTCCTTGAAGACAACACGACACTCTTCCTTTTTCAACTTCCACCACTTTGTCTTCTGCTCTGCCTTTGCCGACTTCACCTTCCTCACCATCAGCGTCATCCTGCATACCACCATCCTATGCTGTTTGGCAACACTCTCACCCACTACTACTTTGCATTCACTGACTTCCTTCAAATTATATGGCCTACACAAGATGTAGTCTACCTGTGTGTTCCTACCTCCGCTTCTATAAGTCACCCTATGCTCCTGTTTCTTCTTGAAGAAAGTATTTATCACAACCATTTCCATACAGTCGGCCCTCAACTTAAGTCGGCCCTTTCGTAACGCGGGGATTTCGTAAGTAGAGGTCACATCTTTCATGTTAAATGCCTAATTTGTTCCAAGGCTCCAGTCTTTGGACTGGATAAACCCCATAAACCCTTTAAAAATGATGAAAGTACACCAATTTTGTATGAAATATGTGTTCAAAGTAAAAGAAAATTATTTATTAAACCATTTAAACATTTTATTAACATATTAAACCATTGTATTAACATATTTATCAATTAAACCATTATTAACCATTTTATTAAAACACACACACACAGACACACAAACACACACACACACACACACACACACACACACCTCTCTCTCACGCGCGCGCGTGCTGCGCCCACAAGACGTGGAATTCAAAGCGCATTCCCTGCTTGACAAACTCAACTTTAATTTGATTCCTTGAGGGATTGGAATTCCAGATAAGCTCAAATGCACCCACATTTATTAAACATTTTCTAAATTAAACAACTTAACAAACTAAAAAGTAAAGCATTATTCCTTCTCTGTCTCGCTCTCTCTCTGTTTCTCTATCTCTCTCTCTCTCTCGCTCTCTCTGTCGCGCGCTGTGGGCCACGCCCACAAGATGTGAATTCAAAGCGCATTCCCTGCTTGACCATTTACTAAATTAAAACAACTTAAAAAACTAAAAACTAAAGCGTTATTCCTTCTCTCTCTTTCTCTCTTTCTCTCTCTCTGTCTCTCGTGTGCAAAGCGCATTCCCAGATTGAAAAACTCAACTTTAATTTGATTCCTTGAGGGATCGTAATTCCAGATGAGCTCAAATGCACCCACATTTATTTAACATTTACTGAATTAAAACAACTTAAAAAACTAAATACTAAAGAGTGAAGCTTCCTTCTGTCTCTATCTGGGAGGCCAGTGGGGCGGGATGTTGAGAGACAGCCAATGAGAGCGCAACTCGGGCGTCGTGTGAAATTTTGATTGGTGCGTTTAAATTTTGAATTTCTTTTCATAAGAGGGGGTTGTTTCGTATCTCGGGGATGGAAACTCAGGAAAATGGTTTTTGTAACCCGGGGATTTCGTAAACAGGGGTCTTCGTAAGTTGGGGGCCGACTGTATATATACATACATACATTTAGTATGCATATGTTTCCATTTTGTGGGGCAGTAGTGGTCTAGTGGATAGGGCGCAGGATCGCTGATCTTCAGGTTGGGGGTTCGAGTCCCCACAAGATTGTCACTGTCCCCCCAGTGTGGCGAACTGGGTTATCAAAGGCGGGCCATGTCTCTCATTGCCTATGGTGAGAGGCATGTAAAAGAACCATTGCTGACTTTCGTAAAGAATAGGCTGCAAAGCCATCAGTGTGTTTCTGTCCCTTGCTAAAAGGGTTGTGACAGGAAGGGCATCCGACATAAAAACCTATGCCAAATCAAATGTGAAGGAAAAAAGCCAAAAGGAAGAAAGAAAAAATGTTTCCATTTTGTATGTATAATATATTATCCAGTTAAGCTCTATGATGCCACTCAAATGCCAGCTAAGCACCGTCTCTTCTGAAGAAATAAGACTTTCTCCTGAAGAAACGACAGTTTCCTCTCAAGAGCCTGAAGAGGAATAATCATCTGAATTGTTGTAAAGTTGTAGTATTAAAGTCTTTTTCAATTATTATTCTAGTACAGTGCCTAATTAATGTTTAGAATGTTTGTGTGTCTCCTTTGTCCGCGCTGGCTGAGGGGCGTGGCTGAGCTGCTCGGACTGAATGCAGTTCATGCATGAATTAAGTACAGGCACTCCCTGACTTCCGTTTTTATTGGTTCCAGATGGCCGAACGTAAGTTGAAAGTGAACGTAAGTTGTTACAGTGACGTATGACGCTCATAATGTACTATACATCCACAAATACCATGACTGTATCTCATAAAACACCCCTATATCAATTATTATAAACACAACATCGTAAAATAACATCAAATAAATCAAATAATATCAACATTAATTTCAAATAAGTCACTTATTTATACCGATTCACTTTACATGAATCTTAAAACAGCCAGTCAACGCTTACAATATGTGACGCGCTCAATACCGAAAGTAGTGTACTTGAGAAAGTAGTGTACTTGCTGTGGGTTATACGGACTTCCGGTCTTCCAAGTGCGCAAAGGTGCCTTTGAACTCGTTTAGAACACAGCCTGCACTGATGTGAATCACCAACCATATTTGCTTAGGGTTACAAAAGTCCGCAAAACAGTGTAAACACAAAGATCACAGAGACGACGTCTTAACACAAGGGTAACACACTATATAACTGATTATATATATATATATATATATATATATATATATATATATATATATATATATATAACTGAAGTGGTAAGAAGGAGGGGCACATTCAGTCAGTCGTTTGTAAACAATGGACGTAGCGTCATTACGTCAGAATACTGTGCAGGTATATCTAAACTCAAAATAAATTTGACTTTAAAAAAAAAAAAAAAAAAAAAAGTAAAATCGAAAAAACGTAAAACAGATGAACTAAGTCAGGGGCATCTGTAATCTCATTTACTCCCTATAAACACAAACTGCACGCTCACCTCAATTCAAGCTCACTTCTTAAGTCCTTCCCCTCTGAATGTGAGGCGTTTGTTGCAGGTGACTCACGGAGCTTGTGAGTCGGACATTTGTTCTTTCAAGTGTGCAAGCTCCGTTTGTCACCTGCAACAACGGAACGGATTAAATTTGCAAGTCATGGTACCGCTGTATCATTATTTATATACATTTTTTTAAATTATTTTTTAAAATAAACACGTGTGTGTATACATTGTGCAGATGAATGTTTTTCCAGCCCTGAAGCAACACTTACTGTCAAACTTAAGTCCTCAAAATGAGATGAACACGGACAAACAGAGAGAGAAGACTTGACACCCTTAATTTTATCTGTAGTTTATATTGCTAAAAAAAAGCTCCAAGTTATTTACTATTACCGTATTCGACGTAATAAGCGCCCTGATCCAATAACCCCCACACTTCTTTTTTTTTTTTTTTTTTATCTGAAGTCTAATAACCGCCCATGTGTACTGGGAGCAAAATGGTAGATCAAACTTATCAATTTTATTCGATCAGTCTCTGTAACCATAAAATGAGGCGTTCACTGCCTGTAAACGTGAGTTTACACGCTATTTCAAGACCCCCTGCCACTGGGGAATGTCTACAATGTTCATCAGTAACAACACATTTGATTGTTCTACCGTGCTTTAAAAAACAGGAAAATATTTTGCTGTGTTGTCTTGGTAAATGTCCAACAACTGATGAACCATTAGAAACTGCTCCAGCAAAATTATGGCATGCTCTGAATGAATGGAGCAATGAGCCAGATTATGGACCTATCAGAAAGTGATGACGAGGATTTTTCACCCGATTCTCCTGCTCAATAACTTCATAAATTTAAAAGACGTTCCTGGCCATGTGCTTTTGCTTATGTTTGTGCTGATTGGATCAATGTGCCATGTGCGAAAGTTGAAAGTGTTGATTGGCTTACTTTTACCTCTGGGAAAATGTTTTAAGGAAATGTTTAAAGGGGGGGGGGAGTAAGGGGTCTTTTTTTATTTATTTATGCTGTTTTCTGTTTATTTTCATCTTTCATGTAAGTAGTTTGATTGATACCACAAAATGAAGAACACAAATACCAGTAAAACTCTTATTGTTCTGTTATTATTCATGTTTTCCACCTTGATGGTAATAAGCACTGACCATTCCACTCCGCTGGTAACATTTTAATAAGCGCCCACCCACTCCAATTTTTTTAAGCACCCTGGGCTCTTATCACGTCGAATACGGTACTTACTCAGCTCCTTACTTTCTAAAATAACACACTGTGAAAAATTAACAATGCTTCCAGTGTGAACAGAAAAGGTGTTCATCCGAAGATCACAGGTTTGAATCCCATCCATGGGCGGGACATAGTCTTTTTTCCAAGTCAATTACAGTGATAACAGACAATCACAGACATGTCTGAGGTGATGTATGCAGAGGAGGGTGCATGGCGTTTTCATGTCGGGGTATAACGTGCCCCAGCACTGAATGAGTCAGCAGTCTGTCTTAAATCTAATGAGGAAGCATCGGATAACCTTCATGTGATAGTGGAAAGCTGTCTGGTGGGAGGGGCAAACTCTTTCATACTCTTTAATACTTTATAAAGTAGAAAATTTGAAAAATATTAAACATTAAAACTGGAGAAAACACTTTTCAGTTAGTTTCAAATTGTCGAAAAATAATACATTTTCGATTTGCATGTTCTCCTGGTGCTTGTGTCGGCTTCCCCCGGTATTCTGGTTTCCTCCCACAGTCCAAAGACAAGTTAGACATTAGGTTAACTGGCTACTCTAAATCCTCTACAGGTGGGAATGTGAATAAGAATGTCTGTGTGTGTGTGTGTGTGTGTGTGTGTGTGTGTGTGTGTGTGTGTTAGTCCTATAATGTACGGGTGACCTGATCTGGGTTTAACTCCACCCCCTCTTGCCTGAAAACAGCTGGAATTGGCCGGGATAATATTTACAGATACTGGATGAATGGAATTCAACTCTTTAACCCATCCGAACATGCAACCCTCTACACAGAACCACACTTGCCAAACTCAAACCTAGGGTCTTTTTTTGTGAGGTGGACAGCTAAACACTACTCTACCTTGCGCTGCTGGGAAAATTGTATTAAATTGTAATAAAATAAAAGAAAAAATGAATAAATAAATATTTTCAGAAAATAATTACAAAAGAATTAATCTTGACATCTACATTAAAGCATAATAGCACCAACATTTATGTCATAAAGGGACATTTTGATTCATCATGGTATACTGTATTCACATTCACAAACACACACACACACACACACACACACACACACACACACACACACACACACACACACAATCCCACTCTTTCTCTGTCTTATACTGCAAATTTGATGTCATGTAGCTTTTGTTAAGCTCAACATATTCACTGGAAACTATATTTGGCTATTTAATTCTTCATGTTCTGGACACACACACACACACACACACACACACACACACACACACACACACACACACACACACAGAGTATTTCGTGTATCAAAGTAAACACACAGAACTGTCTCAGACATCCACAGCCCACACAACTGCCTTTTTACATGGACACTCTTACTCTTTTATGACTTTTAAATCTTAATTAATTTTATACCATTTGATTAATTGGTTTTTTTTTTTCTGATACAGACGTTCGGTTCCGGACAGCCGAATGTAAGGTGAAAAAAAAAGTAAGTTGTTACTGTATGTTCCAGTGACGTTGACGTTCATACTGTACTATACATCCATAAATACCATTACCGTATCTCATAAGACACCCCTAAATCAATTATCATAAACATAACATTGTAAAATAATATCAAATATATCAAATAATATCAACATTAATTTAAAATAAATTAAATTCAGGCAAAATAATTTCAAATTGATAAATTTTAATCAAATTCACTCATAACCTTTAACATTCTTTATGATGCGATCTTTCTGCTTGTAAATAGTTCCAATGGTCGACGGATGGTCACATGACATGAAGCTGAGCCGACTCACTTTACATGAAGCTTAAAACAGCCAATTAACGCTTACAATATGCAAGGTGCTCGATACTGAAAGTAGTGCACTTGCTGAAAGTAGTTTACTTGCTTGTATCAAAGCGCGGGTTATACGGACTTCCAGTCTTTTAAGTGCGCAAGGGCGCCATTGAACTCGTTTAGTACTCAGCCTGCACTGATGTGAATCACTGATGTGAATCAGCAGAGAAGGGAGTTCTCTTTCTTGGGTTTTCATTCATTTTACAACTCTCTTTGCTTAACTGAGTATGCATGGTAGATTGTGTCGATCCGAGCAGATAGTTAATTCATCTCTGTGTATGAGACTTGCACCCATGCTAGTAGGCTTACACTTCTGACCAATCATATTTGCTTTGGGTTACAAAAGTCCGCAAAACAGTGTAAACACAAAAATCAAAGTGTAAACACAAAGATCACAGAGATGACATCTTAACACAAGAGTAACACGCTATACAACTATATATATAAAACTGAATTGGGAAGGGTCGGGAATGAGGTCCTGCCCCAAGTGGAGGAGTTTAAGTATCTTGGGGTCTTGTTCACGATCGAGGGAAGGATGGAGCAGGAGATCGACAGACGGATCGCTGCAGCCTCTGCTGTTAAGCGGTGCCTGTACCGGTCCATCGTGGTGAAAAAGAAGCTGAGCCGCAAGGCGAAGCTCTCAATTTACCAGTCGATCTACGTTCCAACCCTCACCTATGGTCACGAGCTTTGGGTAATGACCGAAAGAACAAGATCACGGATACAAGCGGCTGAAATGAGCTTCCTTCGCCGGGTGGCGGGGTTCTCCCTTAGTGATAAGGTAAGAAGCTCTACCATCTATGGGGAGCTCGGAGTAGATCCGCTGCGCCTCCGCATTGAGAAGGGCCAGTTGAGGTGGCTCGGGCATCTGGTCAGAATGCTTCCCGGACGCCTCCCTGGTGTGGTGTTTCGGGCATGTCCAAACGGGAAGAGACCCCAGGGTCGACCTAGAACACGCCGGAGGGACTATGTCTCTCAGCTTATCTGGGAGCGCCTCAGTGTTCCTCCGGGAGAGTTGGAGGAAGTGGCTGGGGAAAGGGACATCCGGACTTCTTTGATTAGGTTGCTGCCTCCGCGATCCGACCCTGGACTTAGCGGAAGATGATGATGATGATGATGATGATGATGATGATGTAGGTACGTCTAAACTCAAAATTTAACTTTTTTTTTGTGGGGAAAAAAAAAAATGCAAACGCGAAAAACGTAAAACAGATGAATGAATTTAAGTCGGGGAGTGTCTGTACAAGTAAGCTTCAAACTCTGCCCTCAGCATCATCATCTTCATCTATATCGTGCTCAGCAGATAAAATCACATCTTCACAAACACCAGTCATCACACTTTTATTAACAGATGCCTCTTCTTCATCAACATCAAAATCAAAATCTTCATCAACACAGCTGGCATCATCATCATCAGTTTGTTTATATGTAAAAGGTATCAAACATTTAAGTATTTTTCAGGTCTTGACCAATTTTTGTACAAAACTAAACAACCCAGCATGTCCAGTCCAGACAAGATTACACACAAATCAAAGGATAAAAAAAATTCCATAATCGAATTTTGCATGCAGAGATAAATACCAATACTCATACAATACTCATATTAAGTTTCTAAAGTACATAATACTGAGCAGATCGGATTTTCTTTGACTGAATTGCAATGGAATCATGTCTTTCTTAATATTCCAGTAGACCTGAGGTATCTCACTCTCTCTCTCTCACACACACACACACACACACACACACACACACACACACACACACACACACACACACACACACACAGACTGTAAGCAGTGGGTAACTGCTCATTTGTGCATCTCTTGCATCATTTGCCCCACTCACTTCATATACTATATTTTCTTCCATTCAAATTGCACTAGTTCATCTGAATGCTGCTAATTTTAACCATTTGCACACTGTGTGTGTGTGTGTGTGTGTGTGTGTGTGTGTGTGTGTGTGTGTGTGTGTGTGTGTGTGTGTGTGTGTGAGACAAAGAGACAGAGACAGAGAGAGAGAGAATATTGTTCAAAGTCGAATTCCAGCATGGAATTTAACATCTATACTAATGCTGCCAGACATCACAGATGACATTTCACTCTCCTTTTCCAGAAATTATGTGTATTCACAATCCTATAAATAAACTTACTTACTGTTATTGAAGAGAAAGTCAGAGATAATCGGTATACTAGAGTCAGGAAGTAAACAGGAAGTTAACGTGTGACGGGCACTGAGCATGTGCAATGTGAGCATGTGACCGAGTTCACCAATCAGAGTGCTCGTTTCAGACCTTCCCTAGCAACTAGCCTGCATTGTTCACATGCATATCATCTTTATAACCTTTATTTTATTCACTGAAACGGCTTTTTAATATTAAAACAGTATCCAAAATGGAGAGACTACTTCACAGCCGTTCTTCTGGTGTATGGATTATAGTATAATGGATTATCTTGTACCGAACTCGGTGAATAACTGCAAAGAAAACCGGTAAGTTTGCTACTGTTTTTATCTAGTTTTATGAGGGTACTCGTCAGAAAAATGGAAATAAAGGACATTTTTAGTGACTTTTAGTCAATTTCACTTCAGCAAGTGATAGATGAATACAGTAAAACCTCCGCTGACGAACGCTTAAGATCACGAACGTTTCGCCTCAAGAACATTAAATTTGCGAGCATATTGTCTCTGCTGATGAACTAGTTTTCAGCGGAGGAATCAAACCACGCGGTCGAACAGCGCCACGGTGGCGGCCACGAGAAGCTGACGCACACTCACGGCGTCACAATTCGTCACCCCCTTTCTTTGAGTGCGGAAGTGGTTTGTGTTTGCTAGACATTTTGGACCATATTGAGTGTACTTTTGCTATTATGGAACCGAAAAAGACCCCACCACAGGCGGAGATCATTGAAAAACACGAACGAGGTGTGCGTTTGTGTGACTCAGCGTCCCAGTACCAGTACGCTAAGTCTACCATTGCTCCCATCCTTAAGAACAAGGAAGCTATTAAGGGTGCGTGTGTGGCTAAGGGTGTTTCCAAACAGTAGGCGTTTCCAAACTCTCCTTCCAAACAGTAAGTCCCTCCCTCCCTCCTCCTCCCACTCCATTCCATCAAGCCATCAACTACCATCACAAAGGTAAATAAAACCACTTTATTATACAGTACAGTTTATTTCTTTAATTACAATACAATAGCACATTTATTATACATAAAATAAGGTATATTTTTGTGTAGTTTTAAGGCTTATTTAGTAGAAAATTATGTTTTATGGGGACCTGGGAACGGATTATTCTCATTTTAATGGTTTCTTATGGGAAATAAATGTTCGGAAGACGAACTTTTCTTTTCCGAATTTCGATAAAAAATTACCACTTTTACTTTTTTGGCCATTTTCTCGAAAGTAGTCCATGCGACAAGCGCCTACATTCGGTGGAGCGCCTCACATATTTACGTGCCCATAACACACACACACACACACACACACACACACACACACACACACACACACACACACACACACACAGCCTGAAATCCACCTGACCTCACCAAACAGTGAAAAAACTAGCATATTCCTGAGAGATACCAGCATGAAACAAAATTACTCAATTACGTATTAAGCCCGATAGATGTTTAAAAACAGACAAATCTCACACCACTTCTGATTAGTACATTTTCAACATTTTCCCTAGCGTACAGAGAGTACGCTTTTTTTGTCTGCATTTTTTATTGGTCATTGGCTTTTGGACAACCACGCTTCAGTTTGTGATCAGCAAGGGCGTAGGCTGGTCTGACCGTGGGGGGTGCACATCTCGGTTGACCAGAGCCTAAGCCTTAAAGGGGAAATGAAGCGCCGAATAAATAAGTTTTAGAATAAGTATAGTTTATTGAAGCGATTGTGGCTTAAATCTTATATCATAAATAAACCATTGCACACACAGCGGTTTTGTTTTATGGAATCTCACGCCAACAACACGCAGTTTTTCAGCAGAAGACGATTCATCTATTACTCTCAGAAGACGAATCAAATATCATAGTTCAACCAAAAACATTCTCAAATATATTTCAAACTACATCTGCAAGTACATGTGCTCAATACATTTACAAATTGAGCTAAAGTTATTGATCTATTCAAAGGCACAAACAAATATTAATACATATTGGCAGCACAAAAACATAATATTAATTTTATAATAGTACTGAGCATTAGGTTGCAGATCCAGGCTGGATGGATTATGATTATTTTATCCATTCATTCTCTGTGCGTTCTAACACGTGCAGGAGCCGGAGGCGGGACTAACAAACTGTGCTTTATTCTCACACTCGCACTTTGTTTGATTGACAGTGTTCAGCTATTATTGCTTACTGATAATATTATGTTTGTTGATTGGTCAGCCATTGGTCACCCGTTACAAGTTAACTTCCGGTTTACTTCCTGACTCTATGATGTCATGCGGAACTTAGCTCCGACTTTCTCTTCAATAACAGTCATTAAGTTTATTTATAAGATTGTGAATACACATCATTTCTTGTCCTGCGGAACTGGACTCCTGCTGTGTGTGTGTGTGTGTATGGGGGGGGGGGGGTACACGTGCACCCTGTGCACCCACCAGCCTACGCCCTTGATCAGCTGCCTTCTGATGTTTTAGCAGCTGATACCGGGTTGGGTAGTATTCATTGCAGACTTTGCAGATATGCAACACCGCAGGCGCACATTCAGAGTTTCAAATGTACACGTGCAAAAAAAAAAATTCACGAATACATGTATTATTGTTGATCAACATTTTTATAATATTAAAAAGTGTACAGACATCTTACCCCCTCCCCCCTCGCGTACGTTTTGTACGCTTAGGAAAATGTCGTAAATGTTGAATAACCCCTAATGTGTATGGAAGGGTGCAATTTGGGACAAGACCACAAACAGTTTTGCTCTTTTAACAGGGCTTTAGATTTACATTCATTCAAATGTATCATTCATGAACCACACATGCACACAATACACCCACACATCGACAAGGATGCACACTAAACAGTCAGCATAAGAATAAGTCTTTCTAGAACTCTGAGTGCTTTGGAGTGGTGCATTGTGGGTAACATTTGTGGGGACAGCAGCAGGTCAGTTGCCGCTCTCAGGGACAGAAAAGTGGGTCAGGACAGAGAGACAGAGAGAGAGAGCGAGAGAGAAGAGAGAGACGAGTGACAGAGCATACGGTTCGTGTTTTATCTCTCTGTGGTTCTATCCCAAATCACACAAAGAATAAAACTGTACTCTGTCTACAGGTGGGCCGCTTTCTACCGAGCTGATAGAGAACTAGTCTTTAAACAGGTCAGTGCTGCTTTATAAGTGTGGAACATGTGTGAGAATCTGCATTACATTTGTTTCTGTTTATGGTCTGTGTCCCAAACTCCAATAATGTTTCAAAATAACACGATCCCTATGATGAGTCGTACTGTCTGGTCCTAACAAGGACATTACCTTGTCCAGGTGATTCTTCATCTGCCAGCCGAGTGGCTTCGTCCCAGACTACCAGAGTATTAAAAAGGTGTTCTGGTTTTGGTCAGTCTCCTCCCTGCTCTTTCAGTGATGTCATAACCTCTCAAAACACCTTCCCAGTGATGTCATATACTTAATACCCTCTCTGAGCGATAACCAGATAGCTCAGGTTTGTAGAGCCATTAGATGCTCAGGGTTTAAGTCCCTGTTTGGGTATTGTGATAACTGTGGTGGCTCAGTGGTTAGGACTTTAGGTTACTGATCCAAAAAAGCTTGGAGATTCAAGCCCTAGCTAGCACCATCAAACTGCCACTGTTGGGCCCTTCAGTAAGGTTTTAATTGCTCAAGCCTCTCTCTCTCTGTGATGTCGTATCCTCACTTTTTTTCAGATCACCGCTACACTGATGACACTGAACGCTTCTCTCCCATTTCCATACCTCACGTTCTCTGATGGACATCTTTCATCACGACTGGAGCTCATTACCTGGATCTGCTGAATCCTCTCCTCAAGTTCTTCCTGGAGAAGGTTTCACCATCTGTAACTCTCACACCGCAAATCTGACTTTCATGCAGGTTTCTCTTTACATCACAAGGATCCGCACTATTCTCTCCACTGAAGCTCCTCATGTGCTTATGCAGAATGTTACAGTCTAAAAGTACTGCATCTCCAGTGGAACACGTAAGCACTGATCCACAACGCAGCTCAACATCCAGAAGTTCTCCCACACCACCACATTGGTGTTTCCTCCAGTGAAGAGATGCTGAATGATTTAGACCCGGTCGTAAGCAGAGCAGCAGTCGCCCACTTGTGTACGTCCGAGTGTGCAAGTTCGAGAGTGCCAGTCTGAGTGTGCACATCCGAACGTGCACATCCGGGCGTGTGAACAACCAAGCATGTCTGAGAGTGCACGTCCGAGCGTGCGAGTCCGAGCGTGCATGGTCGAGTGTATATGTCCGAACGTGTACATCCAAGTGTGCGTGCGTGTCTGAGCATGCATGTCCGAGCGTGTACGTCCGAGTATGTACATCTGTGCGTGCATGTCTGACTGCATATGTCCGAGCGTGCATGATCGAGTGTATATCTCTGTTTACTTATGAGTGTGCATCTTCGCAAAAAAGTATATAATAAGGTTTCTTGCTTACATTCACATATGAGTTTTATATATTTATATATAATTCAATAATAAAACGGCATGTGAACCGTCTGCAGGATTCATGTTCTTCCGTTAGCACTTTCCTACTCTGACTGTCTTGGTGTTTCAGTTAACCCAATTTACCAAATTACCCACAATTCCCTGTGAGTACCTGCTCTGACTCTCAGTGTAAAAGGTCCAGTCTGTCCCTTAACTGTCTTCATCTGCACTTTCTTTCTTTCTGTTTGTCCCTCTGTGTGTGAAACAGGTCAACTGTGTGAGAACCAGCACCAAGGAGAGCAACCACAGACACACACACACACACACACACACACACACACACACATACACAGACACATACACAGACACTCTCTCTCTCTCTCTCTCTCTCTCTCTCCTTCTCACACACACACACACACACACACACAAACACTTGCTCGCTCTCTCGCTCTCTCTCACACGCACACACACCCACACTCCTCACACACACCCACACACTTTCTCTCTCCATCACTCTCACACACGCACACACAAACCCTCTTGCTCTTTCTCTCTCTCTCTCTCTCTCTCTCTCTCTCTCTCTCTCACACACACACACACACACACACACACACACACACTTGCTCTCCCTCTCTTTCTCTCTGTCTCGCTCTCTCTCTCCCCCACACACACACACACACACACACACACACACACACACACACACACACACACACACACACAAAAGACAAAGCTGGAGAGAAGGTAAGGCAATGAGAGCAACAGACAGAGCAAAAAAGTGAATGACAGACAGAGAGAGATAAAAAGGAAGGGGATGGAGAAAAAAGTGTAACTGACAAACACTCATATTGGAACAAGACAAACTCAGAGAGAGAAAGATGTCGAACAGACAGACAGAGACAGGCAGACTTTACTCATTCACGATGGCTACATCCCAAGTATATAGCATATAATTGCCTCTCCATGATGAGGGTGTTTTGTTTGCCTGGTGCTGGTTGATGATGTCATCCAATAGAATAGTATAGACAGAAACACTCCCATCACCTCACATGCTATCAATCATTCACTGAGTCGCAAAAGTATATTTTCTTCTCTTTGGAAATGTAGGGAGCACTTTTCAAAGCTAACTGTGAAGCACGTTTGGGGTACAGCTGGCATTCAGCTGAATATTTCATACTATCATGTGAGCGTCATTTGGCATTCTGATTTAGCATGCACTGCTAACCAACATCACCATCACCAGTCAACACACTCCACACCGCAGTGCATTATGGGTAGTGTTTATCATCTGCTCTCTAAGGTTGCAGTGAATATTGCTACATTCAGGAGGACTGGACTAGCCTCCAATAAAAATAATGTGAAAAATGAAATGGTGAACATTTCGAGAAACAAGACAGACACACACAGAGCGAGAGAGAGCGAGAGCGAGAGAGAGAGAGAGAGAGAGAGAGGATTTATGAACTTAACTATATTTTCCAAACACTGTCTCTTTATAATAATTTAGCCAAACATTACCTATCTATGCAAAATAAATCATATACTTTATACAAATAATTTTCAAAAGTTACTTCTTTGTAAAGACAGAAAAGCTAATAAACTATTTTCTGACTGACTGCGAGCTTGCTTGTGTGTGTGTGTGTGTGTGTGTGTGTGTGTGTGTGTGTGTGTGTGTGTGTGTGTGTGTGTGTGTGTGTGTTCTTTATGGACTGTTATTTCAATTGAAAAACGTATTTTAAAAATGTCAGTCATTAGCAGCAATGACCGGGGCAGTGGTGGTCTAGTGGTATAGGGCGCTGGATCGCTGATCCGAAGGTTGGGGGTTCGAGTCCCACTCTCCACAAACTTGTCACTGTCCCCCCCAGTGCAGCTAACTGGGTTATCAAAGGCGGGCCATGTCTGTCACTGTCTATGGTGAGAGGTTGATGTAAAAGAACCATTGCTGACTTTCGTAAAGAGGAGCTGCAAAGTCGTCAGCGTGTTTCTGTCCCTCGCTAAAAAAGGGTTGTGACAGGAAGGACATCCGACATAAAAACCTCTGCCAAATCAAACGTGCAAATCAGATGATTCGCTGTGGCGACTCCCGAGTAAAAAGGAAAAAGCCGAAAGGAAAACAGACAGACAATCATTAGCAGCAATGCTAATACATTTAAAGTGCTAATGCTAACGGAGTCTGACTGAACGCTGACAGGATTTCTGTCCCCAGATTGATGCACCTGTACAATACTGATCATTCATTCATTCCATCTTCCCACGGCTCACGGTGGGGAGGAAGGAGCCTACCTCAGCCGATTCTAAGACAGCTCAACAGTCTAATGTAGGGGCAACAGACACACAAAAAAAATTCACACCCACACCTAGGGGCAATTTGGAAGAGCCAATTAGCCTAAGCTGCATGGAATGTGAGAGGAAACCGGAGTACTCCGAGGAAACCCCACGCAAAAATGGGGAGAACATGAAAACTCCACACAGAAAAGCTAACCACAGCACCTATGTAGCACGATTCCAATGCTAATCATGCTAACTGCAAATTTAATCTTAAAAACCAAACAATTGGCACCCCATGCCATGTTTACTCTGATTCAACATTGATCAGAATGAAATACCTGACTTGTCATTCACACCTGTAACCTTCAGCAGTTTCAGTGTCATTGCGTGGTGATGATTCATTGTTTTATCTAAGAGGAGCAGCGTTAACCATCAATGTAGGATTGTACACATCAGAATTTGTGTGTAGTGTGTTTGTTTCTGTGTCTGTGTTTGTGTGTCTGTGTGTTTTTGTGTATGTGTGTCTCCATGTTTGTGTGTGTCTCTGTTTGTGTGTCTGTGTTTTTTGTGTCTCTGTGTCTGTGTGGCTGTCTATGTGTTTGTGTGTCTCTGTCCGCCTATGTGTGTGTGTCTGTGTGTGTTCGTGTCTCTGTGTTTCTTAGTGTGTGTGTGTCTGTTTGTGTGTGTCTTTGTGTCTGTTGTGTGTCTGTATGTGTGTCTCTGTGTGTCTATGTGTGTGTGTGTGTGTGTGTGTGTGTGTGTGTGTGTGTGTTAGTGTGTGTGTGTGTAGTCTGAGCAGCAGACTGCGTTGAAACAAGTTATGAACTTAAAAGAATCACAAAATATTTCCAGGCTTTGAGAATCACAAATGTAGTTCAGAGCAAAAGTTCATTGTAGTTCCACTGTAACCAAAAAACACTCTCAAGGTTTGTCAGTCATACACAGGTTTTCGTGCGTTTTAATTGTCTGTAATTTTGGTTCAGTGAAAATGGTTCTTGTGGAAAGCATTTACGTTGCAGCGTGAACTTGCACATCATGAATGGGACACGTTTATTATAGTCGCTAATTGAGTTGCCTCTAATTCCTTATTTAACATCATTTCACTTTATCTTCACTTTGGTTCAACTTCTGAGTGAAAATGAGAAAGGAGAATTTAAATCTGAATTTACTCGACTTAAGAACTGAATCAAACCTGATCAGTTTAAATACTCAACAAATCCAAACTCAACACAGAAAAAAAGAAAAAATTAAGGATGGATGCAACACCGAACAGTTTAAACCCGCCGCAGTGTGTCTGATCGACTTGTATAGATATCGACTCGGCGCTCCGAGGTTCCTGTTCATTCTTCCCTCCCTGGTGAAAGGTTCCTTCACATCTTTCCCTTGCGGTGTTTATAAATCCAAATGAAGGATTTCATCTCCTCACTCAACCTTTTCGAGATTTCAGGATCATTTATCCATGATCCATAAATCTTGCATCTATTAGCGAACATCCAGGTAGCTTAATTTGCATGAGTTTGGACTGTTGGAGGAAACTCGAGTACCAGGAGGAAACCTATACAAGCAAAGGGAGCACTTGCAGACCTCACTGGGCCTGAGCCTCAAACTCACAACCTTCTTGCTGTGAGACAGATGTGCTAACCACTACTCCGCGGTGCCGTCCAGGATGAAGCAAAATAATCAATTTGACTCTTCGCATAAAATGATGTTCAGAATCAACACTGGGTGTAAATCACTCTTCTTCTGACAGAGTAAAAACCTCCCTGGGGGTTTATTCAGAATTTTGCACTTTCAACTAGGAAAAATCAAATTAAACATACCCTGAGCGGCAAGAATCAGTCGGTTCTCGTATGTGCCGTGGTGAGAGCATGATGTGATATCAGCACATCTGTGTGACGTCCACTGAAAATAAACCACTACTTTTAAACAAAATTGCACTTGGACTTGCATTCATACGTACACAAAAAGTTAAATCTGTCACACTGACCAGAGTTAGCATGCTAACATTACCAAGTTCGCTTCTTGCTAGTTCTTGATGATCAGATTGCGAGACCGGTTTGCACAGAGGTGTCCACATGTTTTTTTTTTACCTTGCACAGTTCACCTTCCAAATACAGGGTGCTCTGACCTCTCCTGAATGTTATAGATCACACGAACATTAATGATGCAGTTTTAAACATGGCAGTCAGCGCACCAACAGTTGGAAATAAGTGCATGAGATACGCTAACAACAAACTCGTTTGATATAAACATACGACTGCATAGTTAACTTTTACTTCAAGCAACAGAAGCACTAACAAAATGTATTCATTCATTCAATTTCTAAACCGTTTAATCCGAATTAGGGGTGCAGGGAGGCTAGTGCCCATTTCAGCCAACTGTGGGTGAGGGCAGAGTACACCCTGGACGGCTCGCTGGAGCATCACAGGGCAGAAACACACTGACGGCTATGCAGCACTGATTGATGAAAGTCAGCAATGGTTCTTTTACATGTACCTCCACCGGAGACAATGAGAGACACGGCCAGCCTGTAATAACCCAGTTAATGCACTGGGGGGACAGCAATGACAACCGTTGACAGTGGGGCTTGAACCCCCAACCTTAGGATTGGTAATCCAGCACCTTAGCACCAGGCCACCACCGCCCTTCTGACAAATTTATTATTTTTAAATAAATGATATACAAGGAATCATGTCACATCAGCATTTTGGCCACTCCCATCCGACAATTCTGAATCAGTAACTGAGGATGAATGAGCTGAAAGCCACACCCACAACCAACAACCTGTGAATGCTGCGCCGCACATAACAGATGGGTGTTTTTTTTTTCTCCTCTGATACCTCAACCCCACAGACGATAAATACTATATTATAATTAGCACCTTGCTAGCTTAGCTAGCCTGTTAATTAGTAGGAACGCCTAGAGCTCAATCCAGACAGGACACAGTCACAAAACACTCTGACCTCCAGCTCCATATTTGTTCCACATTTGTTGTTTAAACTTATATGCGACATGTGGTGCATCATGGGTAACATGGCTGCCAAGAAATCAGATAATATGAACACGAAGAGGTCAGAATTCTGTGCATCCTGTGTGCTCTATCGTTTGGGACAGAGCCTGAAAATGGTTGGCGTTCGGTTAGGGACACTAAGTAGGGATGAAGTGTAGCATTTTGGATGGAAGTGGACGACTCATACACCCTATCTAGTGCACTAGAACGAAGACTGAATCCATTTTGAACCGGCGTTGTAGTTGAGCAGAGCCTTGCAGTGGGGTGTAGGCACATCTTTCACACACACACACACACACACACACACACACACACACACACACACGCGCGCGCGCGCGCGCACACACAGGCAGAAGAGTACACAGAATTACACTCTTATTACCATTTTATAATGGCGGATCAACCCTTTTCTCATGCCTGAGCACTGAGGAGCATTGGGATGCAGATGAAATAACATTTCTCATTTAATATCTTAAAAATACAACAAGCCAATCAAATGTGACAGATGACATGCAACACTGCAGCTGTACCTGAATGTATGTGTGTGTGTGTGTGTGTGTGTGTGTGTGTGTGTGTGTGTGTGTGTGTGTGTGCATAAATGTATGTACATATACATAAATGTATGAAGTATGGGATAAAAATATGACAGGTCATGAATGTCAATAAATGTAGTTAATTGATAAAACACCATCATGACGATGGGGTTATATGTATGCAGTATGTGTGCCTGCACACACACACACACACACACACACACACACAATTTTTTCATAGGTTTTTAATCATCAGCCCACAGTTTCATGTTTGATGTGATGCAGAATACACCAGACAACAAAATCTGATCACTGTGATCAACGCCTGGATCCAGATGTGTGCTGAAGACACCTGAAAACCTGCTGCACTGCATTTTAACTGCATTCTGACCCTCATCTCAGCGTTTATACTCACAGTCCTCACATTCACCTCCAAAATCAGCATCATTTCAGTGCACCGGTCATGATTAGGAATTTAAGGGAAAGCAGATGGGTGAACTGACCGGCCTCACATCCTCATCCTCATCACATGCATGGAGACGGCCAGCAGTGCTGGTGCTGCAGTGCACATTTCAGCTGTGGAATGGGTGTGTTTGAGGAGCAAACACACCGAAATGAGGAGTGTGGCTGAGCAGGGTGTGATACACGGGTGTGATACACAAGTGTGATACACGGGGGTGAACGATGTCCACACGTGAATACAGCACGCGCGTTTCACGCGATTCGATGCACTGTGGGGAGGTGATGGGGTGCCACACTGCAGATGGCAGGATGATGAATGGATATGAATTGGACTATCCACACGGTTTTATATATATGTACTGCGTGCGTGTGCGTGTGCGTGCGTGTGCGGATCATACCTCAGGCGGCGGTTCGTTCCCAGGTTCCCGAAGCAGCAGGAGCAGCAGCAGCACTAGTAGCCATTAGCAGCGGCGGTCGATCTGCTCGCGCCTCCGTCCTAAACCTCCACAGAAACCCCGCGGAAAACCGGGACCCCCCTCCCCCCGACACCGACACCCCTCTCACGGGTGCGACTGGATATCAATTGTCTTGTTTAAAAACAAACAAAAAAAATAAATAAAATGATCTTTTCTGTGAAAGAATATCGTCGGTTCAGATCCTCGGACTGAGTCCCCTCTGCGGTCGCTGAGGTAAAAACGCTCAAGTCCACAGAAAATACCAGAGAGAGAGAGAGACAGAGAGAGAGAGAGAGAGCGAGTCCGGGGTTCTTAGCTAGCCGCTGCCTTTTTTCTTTTAGATCCCCCCAAAAAGATGAGATTAATGTCGAAGCAGTGGGGCAGCTGTCCTCTGGTCCGGTGTATGTTTTCTGTGGTAATGGTGGTGGTCTTCGTTTCCCCTCCAGAGATCTGCTGGTGGCTGTTCCTCCGTGGGTTAGCTTTCTCCGGCTAAGCTAGTTTGCATCGCCTGCCATAGCCATCGGTCTGCCATTGGTCTGATTGTTGCCTGTTGTGGTGCAGCCTGGGGAGGGGGAAGAGAGGAAGAGGAGGGGGAAGCGGGGTGACTGGTAAAGAAGATTACAATTTAGAAAAACAAGAAAAATGTTGAAAGCCACGTTATTTCCGTGTCGCACTGCTTAGCTACAATTAGCGATGTGCATTCAATATAAGGGAAAAGCCCCCCCAACACACACACACACACACACACACACACACACTCTCTCGCTCTCTCTCTCTCTCTCTCTCTCACACACACACACACACACACACTCAAACTCACTCCACATACCCACTCTCACTCGTTCTCTCTCTCACACACATACACTCTCTCTCTCACACACACAACCTCACTCTCTCTCTCTCTCTCTCTCTCTCCCACACACACACACACACACACACACACACACACACTCTCGCTCTCTCTCGCTCTCTCACACACACACACACACTCAAACTCACTCACATACCCACTCTCACTCGTTCTCTCTCTCACACACATACACTCTCTCTCTCACACACACACCTCTCTCTCTCTCTCTCTCTCTCTCTCCCACACACACACACACACACACACACACACTCTCTCACTCACATACATACTCTCACACACTCTCTCTCTGTCACACACCTCTCTCTCTCTCACTCTGCCTCCCTAGCTCTCTCTCTCACACTCTTTCACACACATTCTCTCTCTCTCTCTCTCTCTCTCTCTCTCTCTATATATATATATATATATATATATATATATATATATATATATATATATATATATATATATATATATATACTAGTCATCAAAAATTTAGCATATTGTGATAAAGTTCATTATTTTCTGTAATGTACTGACAAAAAATTTAACTTTCATATATTTTAGATTCATTGCACCCCAACTGAAATATTTCGGGTCTTTTATTGTTTTAATTCTGATGATGTTGGCATACAGCTCATGAAAACCCAAAATTTCTATCTCAGAAAATGAGCATATGATGTTCAGGTAGTGTAAACGAGCTATTAACCTAATCATCTGAATCAACCAATTAACTCTAAACACCTGCAAAAGATTCCTGAGGCTTTTAAAAACTCCCAGCCTGGTTCATTACTCAAAACCACAATCATGGGTAAGACTGCCGACCTGACTGCTGTCCAGAAGGCCATCATTGACATCCTCAAGCAAGAGGGTAAGATACAGAAAGAAATCTCTGAGCGAATAGGCTGTTCCCAGAGTGCTCTATCAAGCCACCTCAGTGGGACGTCTGTGGGAAGGAAAAAGTGAAAGAAGGGCCGATTAAAGACCTTGGGGGACCTGTGGAAACAGTGGACTGAGTCTGGAGTAGAAACACCCAGAGCCACCGTGCACAGGCGTGTGCAGGAAATGGGCTACAGGTGCCGCATTCCCCAGGTCAAGCAACTTTTGAACCAGAAACAGCGGCAGAAGCGCCTGACCTGGGCTACAGAGAAGCAGCACTGGACTGTTGCTCAGTGGTCCAAAGTACTTTTTTCGGATGAAAGCAAATTTTGCATGTCATTCAGAAATCAAAGTCCTAGAGTCTGGAGGAAAACTGGGGAGAAGGAAATGCCTGAAGTCCAGTGTCAAGTCCCCACAGTCAGTGATGGTCTGGGGTGCCATGTCAACTGCTAATGTTGGTCCACTGTGTTTTATCAAGGGCGGGGTCAATGCAGCTAGTTATCAGGAGATTTTGGAGCACTTCATGCTTCCATCTGCTGAAAAGCTTTATGGAGATGATTTCATTTTTCAGCACGACCTGGCACCTGCTCACAGTGCCAAAACCACTGCTAAATGGTTTACTGACCATGGTATTACTGTGCTGAATTGGCCTGCCAACTCTCCTGACCTGAAGCCCATAGAGAATCTGTGGGATTTTGTGAAGAGAAAGTTGAGAGACACCAGACCCAACACTGTGGATGAGCTTAAGGCCGCTATCGAAGCATCCTGGGCCTCCGTAACACCTCAGCAGTGCCACAGGCCGATTGCCTCCATGCCACGCCGCATTGAAGCAGTCATTTCTGCAAAAGGATTCCCGACCAAGTATTGAGTGCATAACCGAACATAATTATTTGAAGGTTGACTTTTTTTGTATTAAAAACACTTTTTTTTATTGGTCGGATGAAATATGCTAATTTTTTGAGATAGGAATTTTGGGTTTTCATGAGCTGCATTCCAAAATCATCAGTATTAAAACAATAAAAGACCTGAAATATTTCAGTTGGTGTGCAATGAATCTAAAATATATGAAAGTTCAATTTTTATCAGTACATTACAGAAAAGAATTAACTTTATCACAATATGCTAATTTTTTGAGAAGGACTAGTATACTTTTCCTTTTGGCTTTTTCCCTTTCTTGGGAGTCACCACAGCGACTCATCTGATTCGGACATTTGATTTGGCATAGATTTTTACGTTGGATGCCTTTCCTGTCACAACCCTTTAGCAAGGGATAGAAACACGCTGACGGCTTTGCAGCCTACTCTTTACGAAAGTCAGCAATGATTCTTTTCATGCCTCTCACTATAGACAGTGAGAGACATGGCCAGCCTTTGATAACCCAGTTAGCTGCGCTGGGGGGACAGTGACAACCCTGTGGGGACTCGAACCTCCAACCTTCGGATCAGCGATCTTGCACCCCATCCACTAGACCACCACTGCCACATATATATATATCCCTCCTTCAGGTCAGGTCAGGGTTAAACACTCTGCTACGGTATGACAGTATACTGTACTACCTGCATCTGTTTCCGCTGCCTTGTGGATACCTCTTGGTTGGGAAAAGGCTATGGGAGTTAATCCAGACATAAAATCCTGCAGTCGCATACTGCAGCAAGAGCGTCTTTACAGTGCACCGCCTGTGGTTTTGGCCATATGCTGCGCCCTGCTATCTGCTATCCAGTTGTCTATGTCTCTTCAAGTACAGCTGTCTTACCTCGGATTGCCCCGGATCTGTGGTTGGAGGTGGAGAGAGTTGCTGCTGCTCCATGTAAACAACAGTAACTTAATATTGCGCATGGCACCTAGCGCCAAAAACTTTCATGACAGAGTCATTTACACAACAGCCCTCAGTCCCCAGCAGCTCTGGACCCGCTGCTCAAGGTAGTGAGCAGATCGGAAATGGAGTAGAGGGTGCGAAGAATCTCTGGGTTTGGACAGGCTACCGTCAACGGAAACGGACTGGAAAACCTCTAACACTTGCCGCTTGAAATGTACACACTCTTTTGGATAGAAAGGAACCCAACAGACCAGAGAGAAGGACCACCTTAGTCACAAGGGAGCTCAAACAATACAATGTGGACATTGCTGCCCTCAGCGAAACAAGGTTCTTGGACAAAGGAGAATTAAGCGAAGTTGGTTCTGGTTATACAATTTTTTGGCCAGGTTGCAATAGTGTAAGGAAAGCAGGTGTTGGCTTTGCTGTAAGGACTTCCCTTGTTTCGCAACTTGGATCACAGCCAAAAGGTATCAATGACAGAATAATGACAATGAGACTTCCCTTACAAGACAACATAAATGCTAGTTTGATACGTGTTTATGCAGCCACCATGACAAATCCAGATGAAAACAAGGAATTGTTCTATCAACAGCTGGATGAGGTTGTACGCAGCGTACCCACAGCCGACAGGTTAGTCATACTGGCCGATTTCAATGCAAGAATTTGGTCAAATCACACTGCTTGGACAGGAATCATTGGTTACCATGGCATTGGACAAGAGAACACTAATGGTAGACTCCTGTTGTCTCTCTGCTCCCAGCATAGTCTCTCGGTCACAAACACCTTCTTCAAACTCAAAGATGCATACAAGACCACATGGATACATCCCAGATCTAAGCACTGGCATCAGCTAGACTTCATCATATGCAGGCAACGTGACATCCATGACTTTCATATCACAAGAGCCATGAGAGGTGCTGAATTCTCAACAGACCATCTACTCCTTAGATCCAAAGTGTGCTTCCAGATTCGAAGAAAAAGAAGGCCACTGTGCAAGAAACCACCAAAGAAACTGGACGTCAGACAAACTAAACATCCAGACATTGTATCAGCCTTACAAGGTGAACTCTCAAAGCACCTTGAACAAATAAATTTAGATGTCCTGAAAAAGCATCACCAGGACAATGACAATGACACGGAGATTCAAGGACTACTTGCTGAGAAGTATGTTGCACACAAGGCCTGGCTCACTGATAAACAATCAGACGCAAAAAGGGACAAGTTTCATTCTCTCAGGAAAAAGTTCAGAGGCAACTGCGCTGCATTAAAGACGAATGGCAGAAAAGAAAAGCAAAGGAAGTACAGGGTTATGCTGACTCAAAGAATGCAAAGCTCTTTTACTCAAGCCTGAAAGAAGTATATGGGCCATCACAACGAAGTGCAGCCCCAATACGCAACCTACAAGGTGAACGCCTCACTGATAATGAGGCTATTAGTAAGGGATGGTCAAAACATTTTGAGCAGCTTCTCAACAGGCCATCCTGAATAGACCCAAGTGTCATCGAAGAGATCCCTGAGAGACCCCTTCGCTTAGAACTGGATGACCTACTAACAAAAAATGAAGTGGAAAAGGCAATCAAAGAGCTGCAGTGTGGCAAAGCAGAAGGCCCCGATGGCATCCCACTTGAAATATTTAAAACTGGTGGCCAGTCGCTGGTGAAGAAGCTTTCTTTGCATGTGTTGGGAGGATGAAAATCTGCCCCAAGATTTTAAAGATGCTAGAATCGTACATTTGTACAAGGGCAAGGGCGACAACTATTGTGGAATCTCCCTTTTGAGTATTGCAGGAAAAATCCTTTGTAAGGTCATTTTAAACAGACTTAACACCCACCTTCTTGACGAGGCAGTGCCTGAAAGCCAATGTGGTTTCCGCAAAAACAGAGGTACAGTTGACATGATATTCTGTGCCAGACAGATCCAGGAGAAGTGCAAAGAGCAAAACAAAAATCTTTATGTCCTCTTCGTCGACCTTACAAAAGCCTTTGATACTGTTCCTCGCCCAGGTTTATGGTGTATTCTACCACGAATTGGAATACCCCCGAAGATGGTGCAGATAATACGGTGTTTCCATGATGGCATGAAAGCTGGATTAGTTAATGGAAAAGAAGAGGACGGTTTCCATGTCTCCAATGGTGTAAAGCAAGGTTGTGTACTTGCCCCCACGCGCTTCAGTTTTCTGTTTAGCATGATGTTGCTCTCTGCCTTTAAGAACACAGACCCAGGCATTCGGATCTCATACAGAACAGATGATGGTATCTTCAACCTGCAACGATTGTGTGCAAAGACCAAAGTCACATTGGCTGTTGTCCTTGACCTGTTGCATGCCGATGACTGTGCTGTTGTCACTCACAGTGAGCGTGACCTTCAATAACTGACAGATTCCCTCTCAGCTGCCACTAAGCAATTTGGGCTGACGATCAGTATCAAGAAAACCGAGGTGATGTTACAACCTGCAAGAGGATCCATAGCCGGTACACCTAAGATCAAAATTGACGGCAAGATCCTGAAGTGTGCTGACTCCTTCACGTTTCTTGGAAGCAGCCTGTCGTCCTCAAACTCCCTTGACAACTAAATTTCTATCCAAATTGCAAAGGCAAGTGCCTCCTATGGCAGATTGCAGAAGCGAGTTTGGAGTGAGAGGGAATGAGCATAGAGACAAAGTGTGCAGTGTACAAAGCTGTTGTTCTGAGTGCATTGCTGTATGGTTGTGAAACTTGGACACTCTACCGAAGGCATTTCAAGCTCCTAGACCAATTTCACGAGTGCTGTCTGAGACGTAACATGAACATCAAATGGTTCAACAAAATATCAAATGTTAAGGTGCTACAAAATGCCAAGACGCAAAGCATTGATACTTTGATGACACTTTACCAGTTGAGATGGTCGGGACACCTGGTGCGCATGTCTGATGATAGGCTGCCAAAACAACTGTTCTATAGTGAGCTTTCAGAAGGTCACAGGATAAGAGGAAGACCAATGCTTCGCTTCAGAGACACCCTGAAAAAGTCACGTCAGAATTACAGCATCGACACGGCCTACTGGGAAACCATCGCCTCAAACAGATGTGTCTGGAGACAACATACCAGGAAAGGAGCAGCTGATTACGAACAAGCCAAGCGGAGGGCGCATGCTGAAAAGCATGTAGCGTCCATGATTAATGGTGAACCTAGTGGATTCTCTATACCAGGGGTGTCAAACTCATGCCACAAAGGGTCATGTGGCTTCAGGTTTTTGTTTCAGCCAAGCAGCAACACACCTGACTTGGCTCATTTAATTGACTGATTTGAGTCTTCAGGCAGTTGATTGGTCAATCTGTATGCTCTGTACAGAGGCTAAGCAATCAACTGCCTGAAGACTCAAATCACTTGATTAAATGAGCCAGGCCAGGTGTTCTACTGCTTGGTTGAAACAAAAACCTGCAGCCACATGGCCCTTTGTGGCATGAGTTTGACACCCCTGCTCTATACAGTGACAAGTGTGCGGCCAATAAATCTCCAACCAAAGTACTAGGCTGGATCTTATTGTTTTACGATCGTCAAACATATATATCCCTCCCTGAATCGCCACCTTATCGTGCTGGAAGGGTTTGCGCGACCTAATGATCCCAGGAGCTATGTTGTCGGAGGCATAATGCCCCTGGTAGAGTCATCCAAGGCAAACAGGTCCTGGGTGAGGGTCCAGATGAAGTGCGGTTCAGAAAACCTCGATGACGAAAAAAGCAAGGACACAGTTTCCCTCGCCCGGACGCGGGTCACCGGGGCCACCCCCTGAGGCCGGGCCTGAGAGAGGGGCTCGAAGGCGAGTGCCTGGTGGCCGGGCTTCTGCCCATGGAGCCCAGCCGGGCCCAGCCGAAAAGGAAACATTGGTCCGCCCTCCTATGGACCCACCACCTGCGAGAGGGGCCATGGGGTCCAGGTGTGATGTGAGTTGGGTGTCAGCTGAAAGTATGGGTTCTGTCGGACCGATCCTCAGTTACTGACTCTGACTCTTGGGAGATGGAATGTCACTTCTCTGGTGGGGAAGGAACCTGAGCTGGTGCGTGAGGTGGAGAGATACCGACTAGATATACTAGTAGTCGGGTTCACCTCAACACACAGCTTGGGCTCTGGAACCACCCATCTCGAGAGAGGCTGGACCTTATGCCATTCTGGAGTTGCTCATGGGGAGAGGCGGCGAGCCGGTGTGGGCATCCTTGTTGCCCCCGTCTTGGTGCCCAAACGCTGGGGTTCTCCCCGGTCAATGAAAGTGTAGCTTCCCTCCACCTTCGGTTGGGGGAATGGATCCTGACTGTTATTTGTGCTTATGAGTACTCACCCTTTTTGGAGTCTTTAGGGGGTATGTTGGAGAACGCTCCTTCCACATTTTGTCTATCACGAACACCATGTTCGAACATAAGTGTGCCCATAAGTGCACTTGGCACCAGGACACCCTAAGTCACAGTTCGATGATTGACTTTGTAGTCGTGTCACCAGACTTATGACCATATGTCGTGGACACTCAGTTGAAGAGGGGAGCTGAGCTGTCTACCGATCACCACCTGGTGATGAGCTGGCTTCGATGGCGGGGGAGGCTGCCTTCCTGACCTGGCAGGCCCAAGAGTGTAATTAGGGTCTTCTGGAAACATTTGGCAGAGTCTCCTGTGCAAGAGGCCTTTAACTCCCACCTCCAGCAGAGCTACAACCATGTCTCGAAGGAGGTGGGTGACATGGAACCAAATGGGCCATGTTTCGTGCCTCCATTGCTGAGGCGGCAGCCCATAGCTGTAACCAGAAGGTCATTGGTGCTTGTTGTGGCGGTAACCCCCAAACCCGGTGGTGGACACCTGTGGTGAAGGGGGCTGTCCAGCTGAAAAAGGAGGCCTATCAGGTTTTATAAGCCTGTGGTACTCTTGAGGCAGCAGACAGGTACTGGCAGGCCAAACGTGCTGCAGCTGAGGCTGTCGCAGATGCAAAAATCTCGGGCGTGGGAGGAGTTCGGTGAGAGCCTGGAGAGTGATTATCGGTTGGCCTCAAAAAGGTTCTGGACCACCATCTGACACCTCAGGAGAGGGAAGCAGTTCTTTACAAACACTGTTTACAGTGGAGGTGGGGAGCTGTTCACCTCGACTGGGGATGACATCGAGAGGTGGAGGGAATACTTTGAGGATCTTTAGAACATTCTTCTATAATCACCTGAAGAGAGAGGATGGTTTCACCACCCCTCGAAACAGATCTGTAGTGATAAATGGAGTTTCAATAGAAAGTCTTTGTCCTGTCCTTTTATTTTTATTGTTATTTGCTCTACCAAAAAGTATTGAGCACTCTCCTACGGAAGGATCTACTCAGAAAATCATATATATATATATATATATATATATATATAAAATATACACAGTAGGCCCTTGACGATTTACGGTTTTGTACTTACGGTTTATATATATATATATATATATATATATACATACATACATACATACATACCCCCCAGTGCAGCAAACTGGGTTATCAAAGGCGGGCCATGTCTGTCACTGTCTATGGTGAGAGGTTCATGTAAAAGAACCATTGCTGACTTTCGTAAAGTCATCAGCGTGTTTCTGTCCCTTGCTAAAAAGGGTTGTGACAGGAAGGGCATCCGACGTAAAAACCTCTGCCAAATCAAACGTGCAAATCAGATGATTCGCTGTGGCGACTCCCGAGTAAAAAGGGAAAAAGCCGAAAGGAAGACAGACATATATACATACATACATACATACACAAGACTCCCCCGCTTCAATGCAGTATTTTTGTTTTAAATATTCATTGAATTAAAAAATAAGGAAATTAAGGAATAATAGGGGGGAAAGTGAAGGAAAATGCCACAAAACAAGGCCAATTATGCAAAAAA
>CM045739.1:1512500-1545000 GCA_024760905.1 Plotosus lineatus
GAAGGTTTCTATGATTAACTATATCAGTGTGAATATTCTGAGAAACCAGACTTGTTGGATTTTTTCCTCACTAGTCTGCCACAGGTTTCAGCAGATGCCAATAGGCATCTGGAGGCTGACATCTCCCCGAATGAATTGTTGGTGGCACTGCAGAGCCTCAAACCAGGGAAAGCCCCGGGTATAGACGGCCTGCCGGCCAACCTCTATAAAGCCTTCTGGGCAATGATTGGTGAGGACCTGCTGGCCGATCTCAGGGACAGTCTGCTGAAAGGCCAGCTACCACTGAGTTGCAGGAGAGCGGTCCTCACCCTCCTGCCAAAGAAGGGGGATTTGCAAGAACTCAAAAACTGGTGACCAGTGTCCCTCCTCTGTATCGACTACAAACTCCTTTCCAAAGTCCTGGAGAACACGTTGAGGAAAGTGATGGAGCAGGTCGTTCGTGTAGACCAGACCTACTGTGTCCCGGGCAGGTTGCTAACAGACAATGTCTTTTTAATTCGGGACATTTTGGACCTCTCCAGTTCATCATCATCATCATCATCTTCTTCCGCTTAGTCCAGGGTCGGGTCGCGGGGGCAGCAACCTTAGCAAAGAGGTCCAGACATCCCTCTCCCGAGCTACTTCCTCCAACTCTCCCGGGGGGACACCGAGGCGGTCCCAGACAAGCCGAGAGACATAGTCCCTCCAGCGTGTTCTAGGTCGCACCCGGGTCTCTTCCGGTTGGACATGCCCAAAACACCACACCAGGAGGCGTCCGGGGGCATTCTGACCAGATGCCCGAGCCACCTCAACTGGCCCCTCTCAATGCGGAGGAGCAGCGGATCTACTCCGAGCTCTCCCGGATGGCGGAGCTTCTCACCCTATCTCTAAGGGAGAACCCGCCACCCGGCGAAGGAAGCTCATTTCAGCCGCTTGTATCCGTGATCTTGTTCTTCGGTCATTACCCAAAGCTCGTGACCATAGGTGAGGGTTGGAACGTGATCGACTGGTAAATTGAGAGCTTAAGCCTTGCGGCTCAGCTCCTTTTTCACCACAACGGACCGGTACAGGCACCGCTAACAGCGGAGGCTGCAGCGATCCGTCTGTCGATCTCTCGCTCCATCCTTCCCTCACTTCGTAAACAAGACCCCAAGATACTTAAACTCCTCCACTTGGGGCAGGACCTCATTTCCCGACCCGGAGGGTGCATTCCACCATTGTCCGACTGGAGAACCATGGCCTCGGACTTGGAGGTACTGATCTTCATCCGGCTGCTTCGCACTCAGCCACTAATCGCTCCAATGAGAGCTGGAGGGCCCGACTTGATGAAGCCAAAGGACAACATCATCCGCAAAAGCAGAGACGATATCCGATGGCCACCAAACCAGAACCCCTCATCGCCTCGACTGCCTAGAAATTCTGTCCATAAAATTATGAACAGAATCGGTGACAAAGGACAGCCTTGGCGGACTCCAACTCCCACTGGAAACGAATCCGACCTGCTGTTACCAATACGGACCAAACTCTGGCTCGGTGATACAGCGACCGAATGGCTCAGCACGGATCCGGAACGCCGTCTTCTCGGAGCACGCCCCACAAGATCTTTCGAGGGACACGGTCGAAAGCCTTCTCCAAATCCACAAAGCACATGTGGACAGATTGGGCAAACTGCCATGCCCCCTGCAGAATCCTGTGGAGCGATAGAGAGTTGGTCAAGAGTGCTGCAGCCAGGGACGAAAACCACATTGTTCCTCCTGAATCCGAGGTTAGACTATCGGTCGGATCCTCCTCTCTAGTACCCCTGCATAGACTTTTTCCCAGGTAGGCTGAGGAGTGTAATTCCCGATAATTGGAACACACCCTCCGGTCCCCTTCTTAAAATTGGGACCACCACCCCAGTTTGCCAATCCAGAGGTACAGCCCCCGATGACCACGCCGATGTTGCAGACGTGTCAACCAAGACAGTCCTACAACATCCAGAGCCCTGAGATATTCGGGCGGATCTCGCCCAACCCCCGGAGCTTCGACCACCGAGAGCTTTTTGACAACCTCAGTGACCTCCACTCCAGTGATGGGCGGACCCTCACCCGAACCCCAGGGTCTTCCTCTTCCACGGAGGGCGTGTTGGTGGGATTGAGAAGGTCCTCAAAGTATTCCCTCCACCTCTCAACAACATCCTCAGTCAAGGTAAGCAGCTCCCCACCTCCACCGTAAACAGTGTTTGTGAAGAACTGCTTCCCCTCCTGAGGCGCCGGATGGTGGCCCAGAACCTTTTTGAGGCCAACCGATAATCACTCTCCAGGCCCTCACCGAACTCCTCCCACGCCGAGATTTTGCATCTCTCGACAGCCTCGCTGCAGCACGCTTGGCCTGCCGGTACCCGTTTGCTGCCTCAGGAGTCCCACAGGCTAATAAAACCCGATAGGCCTCCTTCTTCAGCTGGACGGCCCCTTCACCGCAGGTGTCCACCACCGGTTCGGGATTGCCGCCACGACAAGCACCGGCGACCTTACGGCCACAGCTATGGGCTGCCGCTCAGCAATGGAGGCGCGAAACATGGCCCATTCGGATTCCATGTCCCCGCCTCCTCCGGGAACGTGGTTGTAGCTCTGCCGGTGGGAGTTAAAGGCCTCTCGGACAGGGGCTCGCCAAACGCGTTCCCCAGCAGACCCTGATTACACGCTTGGGCCTGCCAGGTCTGGAAGGCAACCTCCCACACCACCGAAGCCAACTCACCACCAGGTAGTGATCGGTAGAACAGCTCAGCTCCTCTCTTCACCCAGTGTCCAGAACATATGGTATGGCAGTCCGATGACACGACTACAAAGTCAATCATCGAACTGCGACTAGGTGTCCTGGTGCCAAGTGCACTTATGGACACCCTTATGTTCCTGAACATGGTGTTCGTGATAGACAAACTGTGACGAGCACAGAAGTCCAACAACGACACACCATTGGATTCAGACTGGAGAGGCCGTGCTACCGATCACACCCTTCCAGGTCACACTATCGCTTGCCCACATGGGCGCTTTTGAAGTCTCCCAAGACAACGGCGAGTCTCCCGAGGCGTTCTCCAACACCCCCCAAAGACTCCAAAAAGGGTGGGTACTCTGAACTGTCATTTGGTGCATAAGCACAAATAACAGTCAGGACCCGTCCCCCACCAAGACGGAGGAAGCTACCCTTTCGTCAACCGGGAGAACCTCAACATTTGGGCACCGAGACGGGGCAACAAGAATACCCACACCGGCTCGCCGCCTCTCCCCATGAGCAACTCCAGAATAGAAGAAGGTCCAGCCTCTTTCGAGATGGATGGTTCCAGAGTTCAAGCTATGCGTTGAGGTGAGCCCGACTATATCTAGTCGGTATCTCTCCACCTCACGCGCAAATCAGGCTCCTTTCCGCCGCCAGAGAGGTGACATTCCATGTCCCGAAGGTCAGAGTAAGCAGCCGAGATCAGTCCGACAGAACCCATGCCTTTGGCTGCCACCCAACTCACACTGCACCCGACCCCTAAAACTCCTCCCACGGGTGGTGGGTCCATGGAGGGCGGACCCATGTCTCCTTCGGGCTGGGCCCGGCCAGGCTCCATGGGCATAAGCCCGACCACCAGGCGCTCGCCGAGCCCTCCTGGGCCTGGCTCAGGAGGAACCCCGGTGACCCGCGTCCGGGCAAGGGAGACTGATTCCTATGTTGTCTCGTGTCTTAGGGGTTTGTTTTGAATCGCACTTTGTCTGGACCTTCACCCTGGACCTGTTTGCCTTGGGTGACCCTACCAGGGGCATTTGCCCCCGACAACATAGCTCCTAGGATCATTAGGTCACGCAAACCCCTCCACCACGATAAGGTGGCGATTCAAGGAGGGGCCTCTCCAGTTCATTCGGAATGAAACTTGGTCTCATTTCTCTGGACCAAGAAAAGGCATTTGATCGGGTTGAGCACGCATACCTATGACATACGCTAGAGGGTTTTGGGTTCAGCCCTGGTCTCATTGCCTGGATTCGGACCCTGTAAGGAGACATTGAGAGTATATTAAAAATCAACAGTGGTTTGACCGCTCCTTTTAAAGTGCAGAGGGGTATCAGGCAGGGTTGCCCCCTGTCGGGCATGCTGTACTCCTTTGCAATAGAGCCTCTCCTGCACCGACTCAGAACAGGTCTCTCTGGTTTTAATGTCCCGAACTGCGTTTCAACTTTTAAACTGTCCGCATATGTGGACGATCTTATCATTGCTGTCAATAACCAGAGAGACTTTAATTTTTTAACCAAAACTGTCGAAGATTTTAGTGCCATTTCACTAGCCAAGATAAACTGGGGAAAAAGTGAAGCTCTGTGGGTGGGAACGAGCCGCGAGGTCTCGTCCTGCCGAGTGGTCTCACCTGGAAAAAAGGGTGGGATCAAGTACCTGGGAAAAAAAGAACCTTGGTGATGGAAATAATGTAAATAAAAATTGGGAAAACGTTCTAGAGAAAGTGCAAGGGAGGCTCAAAAAGTGGAAATGGATTTTACCGAAAATATCTTTTAAAGGTCGTGTTTTAATTATTAATAATCTGGTGGCTTCCATGCTGTGGCACCGTCTCTCCTGCGTGGACCCTCCTTCGACCCTTCTCGTGAAAGTCCAGGCCGAGATTGTCAGTTGTTTCTGGGACAAGCTGCACTGGGTCCCGCAGAGTGTCCTCTTTCTCCCCAAAGAGGAAGGGGGACATGGTCTTATCCATCTGGCCAGCAGAGGAGCAACTTTCAGGCTCCAATTCATCTAGAGACTGCTGACCGGACCGAGAGACTTGGTGTGGAGGCTCGCAGCACGAGCAGTTCTGGCCCGGTGCTGGGAGCCGGGACTGCAGGACTCTTTTTAATGGATTTAAGCAAATACGACCTAAAAGTGTTTCCAGAGTTTTATCAAAGCCTTTTTAAAATCTGGGGACTTTTTAAAAAGAACAGAACACAGGCACATGGCTCACGCTTCTGGACTTTACAGGAAAATGTGGTCTGTGGAACTCGTTTTAACATGCGACAGTCTGCGGGGCTGTCTGTCGCAGAGAAGTTTGCGGCAGCACACGTCACCACACTGGGTCACGTGCTTGACCTGTGTGGTCCGCAGCTAGAGGACGCCGCTGCTCTCTCTGCTGCTGTCGGGGTGTCTTCGGTGAGACGACTGGAAAGCATGCCGAGGCTGTGGAAGGACCAGCTGTCCCCGGACGAACACTCCTGCATCGTCTCCGGAACCGACAGCGTTTTACCCCCCCCCGGAGACATGGACCCCGTTCCCGTCTACAGCCTTGCCCCGGATTTTAAGGACTGCTCTGGTTGGCTTTTAGAACATGGTGTGTCAGGGTCTGTAAAAGTACTAAATAAAGAGAAACTAAGGGGTCGGACTGACACACCATGGAGGGTCCACCTGGGTTTGAAACCAGAAGTGGACCCCTCATGGAGAGCGCTGTATAAACCACCGGTGCTGTTACATGGTGCTGTTGCAGCCAATAGTTTTGTGAACATTTTAAGTCCGGGTGTTGATGAAAGGTGTCGGTTCTGTTCCCTCCGAGAGACGGTGTTTCATTGTTTCCTGGGCTGCAGCAGGCTGCAGTCCCTGTTCATGTGGTTGACGAGGCTGTTCTGTACTTTTGCCATGGTTTTTACGGAACACGTTTTTATTCTGGGTTTTAGATACCAACAAAAAAAGAAAGCCAAGTGTCAACTTCTGAACTTCCTTCTGGGCCAATCAAAAATGGCCGTCTACCTGAGCAGGAGGAGAAAATTAGAGGGTTCACTGGACTGTGATATTAAAACTATTTTAATCACAATGATAAAGAGCAGGTTGATTTCAATGATTATAGTTTGATGAAAGATTTGGAGTCCTGTGAGAAAGTCTGTCTCTCTGTCTTCCTTTCGGCTTCTTCCCTTTGACCCGGGAGTCGCCACAGTGAATCATCTGATTCGCACGTTTGATTTGGCAGAGGTTTTTTACGTCGTATGCCCTTCCTGTCACAACCCTTTTTAGCAAGGGACAGAAACACACTGACGACTTTGCAGCTCCTCTTTACGAAAGTCAGCAATGGTTCTTTTACATCAACCTCTCACCATAGACAGTGACAGACATGGCCCGCCTTTGATAACCCAGTTAGCCGCACTGGGGGGGGGACAGTGACAACCTTGTGGAGAGTGGGACTCGAACCCCCAACCTTTGGATCAGCGATCCAGCGCCCTATACCACTAGGTCGCCACTGCCCCATTGGAGTCCTGTGAGAAAGTGTGGTGTGTAAAATATGGTTCATGTTCTGTGAAGGAGGAGAAGTTGCTGTTTTCAACAATATCGGGTTCAAGGAACTGACTCTGATTATGGAAATACTTTTTCTGTTGGGGTGTTTTTTGTTGTTTATTTATTTTACTTTTTATTTTTCCATTTATTTATTTTGTATATCTTCTTCTTTTCCTTTCAGCTTTTCCCTTCAGGGGTCGCCACAGCGAATCATCTGCCTCCATCTCACCCTATCCTTTGCATCTTCTTCTCTTACACCAACGACCTTCATGTCCTCCTTCACCACATCCATGAATCGTCTCTTTGGTCTTCCTCTAGGCCTTTTGCCTGGTAGTTCCAGCCTCAGAATCCTATTACCAATATACTTACTATCCCTCCTCTGTACATGTCCAAACCATCTCAATCTAGCCTTTCTGACTTTGTCTCCAAAACATCTTACATGTGCTGTCCCTCTGATGTGCTCATTCCTAATCCTATCTATCCTTGTTACTCCCAAAGAGAACCTCAACATTTTCATCTCTGCTACCTCCAACTCTGCCTCCTGTCTTTTCCCCAGGGCCACTGTTTCTAACCCATACAACATTGTTGGCCTCAACACCGTCTTGTACACTTTTCCTTTCATTCTTGCCGATACCTTCCTATCACACATCACACCGGACACTTTTCTCCAACCATTCCAACCTGCCTGCACACGCTTCTTGACCTCTTTTCCGCACTCTCCATTGCTCTGGATTGTTCAGCCTAAGTACTTAAAATCCTCCACCTTCCTTATCTCTGCTCCCTGTAATCTCACCGTTCCTCTTTGGTCCTTGTCATTCATGCACATGTATTCTGTCTTACTGAGGCTAATCTTCATTCCCCTCCTTTCCAAGGTATACCTCCACCTCTCTAGATTTTCCTGCACTTGTTCTCTGCTCTCACTACAGATCACAATGTCATCTGCCAACATCATAGTCCATGGGGAATCTTGTCTAACCTCGTCTGTCAGCCTGTCCATCACCATAGCAAACAAGAAGGGGCTGAGAGCTGACCCTTGATGCAGTCCCACCTCCACCTTGAACTCTTGTGTCACACCGACAGCACACCTCACCACTGTCTTACATCTCTCATACATGTCCTGCACCACTCTAACATACTTCTCTGCCACTCCAGACTTCCTCATGCAATACCACAGTTCTTCTCTCGGCACCCTGTCATATGCTTTCTCCAGATCCACAAAGGCACAATGCAGCTCCCTCTGACCTTCTCTGTACTTCTCCATTAACATCCTCAAGGCAAACACTGCATCCGTGGTGCTCTTTCTTGGCATGAAACCAAACTGTTGTTCACAAATGCTGACTTCTGCCCTTAGTCTAGCTTCCACTATTCTTTCCCATAACTTCATCGTATGGCTCATCAACTTTATCCCTCTGTAGTTGCCACAACTCTGCACGTCTCCCTTGTTCTTAAAAATGGGCACCAGCACACTTCTCCTCCATTCCTCTGGCATCCTCTCACTCTCTAAGACCTTGTTAAATGTTCTTGTCAGAAAATCTACTGCTACCTCTCCTAGACACTTCCATACCGCCACCGGTATGTCATCAGGACCAACTGCCTTTCCATTCTTCATCTTCTTCAATGCCCTCCTCACTTCACCCTTACTAATCTTTGCTACTTCCTGGTCCTCAACAGTCACCTCTTCTACTCTTTTTTCTCTCTCATTTTCCTCATTCATCAGCTCTTCAAAGTACTCTTTCCATCTTCCCAGCACACTTCTGTCATCAGTCAATACATTTCCCTCTCTGTCCTTTATCAATCTAACTTGCTGCACGTCCTTCCCATCTCTATTTCTCTGCTGTGCCAACCTATATAAATCATTTTCTCCCTCCTTACTTTCCAACCGAGCATACAAGTCATCAAACGTGCTCTGTTTGGCCTTTGACACTGCTACCTTTGCCTTACGCTGTGTCTCCCTGTACTCCTGTTTACTCTCTTCGGTTTTCTCAATGTCCCACTTCTTCTTAGCTAATCTCTTCCTTTGTACACACTCCTGCACTTCCTCATTCCACCACCAAGTCTCCTTATCTACTTTCCTTCCAGATGACACACCAAGTATTCTCCTACCTGTCTCCCCGATCATATTCGCTGTAGTTGTCCAGTCATCTGGAAGCACTTCCTGACCACCCAAAGCCTGTTTCAACTCCTCCTTGAAGACAACCTGACACTCTTCTTTTTTCAACTTCCACCGCTTTCTCTTCTGCTCTGCCTTTGCCTTCTTCACCTTCCTCACCATCAGCATCATCCTGCACACCACCATCCTATGCTGTTTGGCAACACTCTCACCCACTATGACTTTGCAGTCACTGACTTCCTTTAAATTACATCGCCTGCACAAGATGTAGTCTACCTGTGTGCTCCTACCTCCACTTTTATAAGTCACCCGATGCTCCTCTCTCTTCTGGAAGAAAGTATTCACCACAGCCATTTCCATCCTTTTTGCAAAATCTACCAACATCTGTCCTTCTGCGTTCCTGTCCTGGATACCAAACCTACCCATCACTTCCTCGTCCCCTCTGTTTCCTGCACCAACATGTCCATTGAAGTCTGCCCCAATGACCACTCTTTCACCTCTGGGGGTAGTCTGCATCACTTCATCTAACTCCCTCCAGAATCTCTTCTTCTCTTCTCGCTCACATCCTGTCTGTGGGGCATAAGCACTAACAACATTGACCATCACACCTTTAATTTCTAACTTGAGACTCATCACTCTGTCTGACTCTCTTTTCACTTCTAGAACATTCCTGGCAAACTCCTCCTTCAAGATGACTCCTACTCCATTTCTCTTCCCATCCACACCGTGATAAAACAGCTTAAACCCTGCTCCTATGCTTCTCGCCTTGCGACCTTTCCACCTGGTCTCCTGAACACACAGTATGTCCACCTTCCTCCTCTGCATCATGTCAGCCAGCTCTCTACCTTTTCCTGTCATAGTTCCAACATTCAAAGTCCCTACTTTCAGTCCTAGACTCATGCCTTTCCTCTTCTCTCTCTCTGGCAACGGACACGCCTCCCGCCTCTCCTTCTTCGACCAACAGTAGTCCAATTTCCATCAGCACCCTGTTGGTTGACGGCACTGATGGCAGTCGTTGTTAACCCGGGCCTCGACCAATCCGGTATGTGGTTCTTTCTTGTGATTCGCATAGTTTATTTGGCATTTGTTTTACGCCGGATGCCCTTCCTGACGCAACCCTCTGCATTTATCCGGGCTTGGGACCGGCGTGAGGGAGAGACACTGGTTTGTGCCCCCCACACGGCTGCATTTTGGATATAATGGTTTATTTTTTACATTAATTTATGTACCCTTCATGTTTATGCTTTAAGAACTAGTATCTGTTTTTTTGTGTGTGTTAAAATCTTCTTCTTTCTTCTTTTACTTTCGGCTGCTCCCTTCAGGGGTCGCCACAGAAAATCATCCGCCTCCACCTCACCCTGTCCTCCGCATCTTCTTTTCTGACTCCAACGACCTTCATGTCCTCCTTCACCACATCCAATCTCTTCTTTGGTCTTCCTCGAGGCCTTCTGCCTGGTAGTTCCAACCTCAGCATCCTACTACCAATATACTCACTATCCCTCCTCTGTACATGTCCAAACCATCTGGCTTTGTCTCCAAAACATCTTACGTGGGCTGTCCCTCTGATATACTCATTTCTGATCCTATCCATCCTCGTTACTCCCAGAGAGAACCTCAACATTTTCATCTCCGCTACCTCCAGCTCTGCCTCCTGCCTTTTCTTCAGCGCCACTGTTTCTAACCCATACAACATGTCTGGCCTCACCACCGTCTTGTACACTTTTCCCTTGATTCTTGCTAACACTCTCCTATCGCACATCACACCGGACACTTTTCTCCAACCATTCCAGCCTGCCTGCACACGCTTCTTCACCTCTTTTCCACACTCTCCATTGCTCTGGATTGTTGAGCCTAAGTACTTAAAATCCTCCACCTTCGTTATCTCTGCTCCCTGTAACCTCACCGTTCCTCCTGGGTCCTTCTCATTCACACACATGTATTCTGATTTTCTGAGGCTAACCTTCATTCCTCTCCTTTCCAGGACATACCTCCACCTCTCTAGATTTTCCTGCACTTGTTCTCTGCTCTCACTACAGATCACAATGTCATCTGCAAACATGTGTGGGTGTGTTAAAATAAAGTACCTTTTAAAATTTCTCTCTCTCTCTCTCTTATTCACACTCTCTCACTCTCACAGACACACACACTCTGTCTGTCTGTCTGTCTGTCTCTTTCTCTCTCACACACACACACTCTCGCTCTCATTTTCTCTCTCCCTCTCTCTAAAGCTCTCACTCTCACACACACTGTCTCTCTCCTTCTCTCACACACAAGCTATCTATCTATCACACTCACACACACACACACACTGTCTCTCTCCCTCTCTCTTCCTCACTCTCTCTCACACACGCTGTCTCTCTCTCACACACACTCTCTCTCTCTCTCTGATTCACAATCGCTCACTCTCACAGATACACACTCTCTCTGTCTCTCACTCTCTCTTACACACACACACACATATGCTCTCTCCTTATCTATCTATCTATCACACACTCTGCCTCTCTCATACACACATCTCTCTCTCTCACACACACACAAACACACTAACACACTCTCGCTCTCATTTTCTGTCTCTCGAAAGCTCACTCTCACACACATCGTCTCTCTTACACACATGCTATCTTCTCTATCACACACTCTGCCTCTCTCTCTCACACACACTCTCTCTCTAAATCTATCTATCACTCTTCCTCTCTCTCTGATTCACACTTTCACAGATACACTCACATGCTCTCACTGTATCTCTCTCTCACTTTCTCCATCTCTCTCACAACTCTCTCTCTCACACACACTCTCACTCTCTCTATGTCTCCTCCTCTCTCACACCCTCTCTCTGATTCACTGTCACAGATACACTCGCTCTCACACATGCTCTCACTCTCTTTTTATCTCTCACTTTCTCCATCTCTCTCACACACACATTCGCTCTCGCTGTCTCTCACACATTATCTATCTATCACAGTCTGCCTCTCTCTCACACACACTCTCTCCTCTCTCTTTAATTCACACTCTGTCTGTCTGTCTCTCTCTCTCTTTCTCTCACACACACTCCGCTCTCATTTTCTCTCTATCTCTCTCTAAAGCTCGCTCGCTCTCACACACATTGTCTCTCTCCCTCTCTCACACACAAGCTATCTATCTATCACACACTCTGCCGCTCTCACACACTCACTCGCTCTCTCTCACACACACTAACACTCTTGCTCTCATTTTCTCTCTCTCTCACACAAGCTTTCTATCTATCTATCACACACTCTGCCTCTCTCTCGCTTTCTCTCTCTCACACACACACACACACACACACACACACACTTTCTCTCTCATAGACACTGTCTCTCTTCCTCTCTCAATCTATATATATATATCCCTCTATCACTCTTCCTCTCTCACACACACATACACATACTCTCTCTCTCTTTTATCTCTTTCACACACACACACACACACACATTCGCTCTCTCACACTATCTATCTATCACAGACTCTGCCTCTTTCACACACACTCTTTCTCTCACAGTCTCTCTCACTGTTCCTCACACACATTGTCTCTCTCTCAGATTCACACTGTCTCCCTCAGTCTCTCTCTCTCACACACACACTCTCGCTCTCTTTTTATCTATCTTTCTCTCACTTTACCCACCTCTCACACTCACACAGACACACACATTCCCTCTTTCTCCTCTATCTATCTATCTATCTATCTATCATGCACTCTGCCGCTCACACACACACACACACACACTCTCTCTCATACTCTCACACACTGTCTCTCACTGACACACACACACACACACTCACTCTCTCACACTCATTTTCTATCTCTCTCTAAACTCTCCCACTCACTCACACACTTTCTCTCTCTCACGCAATGACACTCTCTCAAACACACACACACGCACTCTTTCTCACACAGACTCCTCTCTCTCTATCTCACTGTGCCTCTATCTCTCTCACACACTCTGTCTCTGACACACACTCTAATTTTCTCTCTGTCTCTCTCTTTCACACGCGCGCGCACACACACACACACTCTCTCTCTCTCTCTCTCTTCTCGCGCTGCCCGTTAATCTCGATGACTCCACGACTGGACTCTCCGAGCCACTGGAACCTCGAGCGCGCACACGGACCCGGAGCGCGTGCTCGTGTGCGCCCGAGCTCGTTCACGCTCCCGCTACAACCCGAGCGCACGCCTCGGTGAAACTCTCCGCACAAAATGGCCGCCCAAACAAACCCGAGCGGCGGCGGCGGCTTTCCGAAACCACAGAACTCTGTGAGAAAACTCTGTGAGAAAACTCTGTCCGACAGATTCCTGAAGGAAAAACAACAACGGAACGGCGTCACGTTAAAAACGGAAAGGTTTATTCTTTGAACAAGATCTTTTCACACAGGTAACGGTTGTGTGTGTGTTTTGTGTCCGCACGCGAACAGAACGCGAGAAACGATTCGTGTATATAATCCGCGGTGACGCGCAGGGATCTGATTGGCTCGCGCGATGTCTGAGCCGTTCCCTCAGGCGGTATCATCACCGGCGCGGTTCGTTCATTCATTCATCTTCTGAACCGCTTCATCCTGATTACCGGCGTGAGGAGGCTGGGGCCCGTGTCAGCCGAGTCTGGGCGAGGGCATAGTACACCCTGGATGGCTCGCTGGGCCACCGCAGGGCAGAAACATCCTGACGACGATGCAACTCCTCTTGACGAAAGTCAGCGATGGCTCTTTCCATGAAGTTCTGGTACGCACAGCGTGAGACACGGCCGGCCGGCCTCCAAGAAGCCAGTGAGCTGCCACCGGGGACATCAAAAGCAAATCTTCTTCTTCTTTTACTTTCGGCTGTTCCCTTCAGGGGTCGCCACAGCAAATCATCTGCCTCCACCTCACCCTGTCCTCTGCATCTTCTTTTCTGACTCCAACGACCTTCATGTCTTCCTTCACCACATCCATAAATCTTTTCTTTGGTCTTCCTCGAGGCCTTCTGCCTGGTAGTTCCAACCTCAGCATCCTACTGCCAATATACTCACTATCCCTCCTCTGTACATGTCCAAACCATTTCAATCTAGCCTCTCTGACTTTGTCTCCAAAACATCTTACATGGGCTGTCCCTCTGAGATACTCATTTCTGATCCTATCCATCCTCGTTACTCCCAGAGAGAACCTCAACATTTTCATCTCCGCTACCTCCAGCTCTGCCTCCTGCCTTTTCCTCAGCGCCACTGTTTCTAAGCCATACAACATCGCTGGCCTCATCACCGTCTTGTACACTTTTCCCTTCATTCTTGCTGACACTCTCCTATCGCACATCACACCGGACACTTTTCTCCAACCATTCCAGCCTGCCTGCACACGCTTCTTCACCTCTTTTCCACACTCTCCATTGCTCTGGATTGTTGAGCCTAAGTACTTAAAATCCTCCACCTTCCTTATCTCTGCTCCCTGTAACATCACCGTTCCTCCTCGGTCCTTCTCATTCACACACATGTATTCTGATTTTCTGAGGCTAACCTTCATTCCTCTCCTTTCCAGGGCATACCTCCACCTCTCTAAATTTCCCTGCACTTGTTCTCTGCTCTCACTACAGATCACAATGTCATCTGCAAACATCATAGCCCATGGAGATTCTTGTCTCACCTCGTCTGTCAGCCTGTCCATCACCATAGCAAACAAGAAGGGGCTCAGAGCTGACCCTTGATGCAGTCCCACCTCCACCTTGAACTCTTGTGTCACACCGACAGCACACCTCACCACTGTCTTACATTTCTCATACATGTCCTGCACCACTCTAACATACTTCTCTGCCACTCCAGACTTCCTCATGCAATACCACAGTTCTTCTCTTGGCACCCTGTCATATGCTTTTTCCAGATCCACAAAGGCACAATGTAGCTCCCTCTGACCTTCTCTGTACTTCTCTATTAACATCCTCAAAGCAAACATTGCATCTGTGGTGCTCTTTCTTGGCATGAAACCAAACTGTTGTTCACAAATGCTGACCTCTGCCCTTAGTCTAGCTTCCACTATTCTTCCACTATTCTTCCCATAACTTCATCGTATGGCTCATCAACTTTATCCCTCTGTAGTTGCCGCAACTCTGCACGTCTCCCTTGTTCTTAAAAATGGGCACCAGCACACTTCTCCTCCACTCCTCCGGCATCTTCTCACTCTCTAGGACCTTGTTGAATGTTCTTGTCAGAAAATCTACTGCTACCTCTCCTAGACACTTCCATACCTCCACAGGTATGTCATCAGGACCAACTGCCTTTCCATTCTTCATCCTCTTCAATGCCCTTCTCACTTCACCCTTACTGATCTTTGCTACATCCTGCTCCTCAATGATCACCTCTTCTACTCTTTTTTTCTCTCTCATTTTCCTCATTCATCAGCTCTTCATTCCCAGCACACTTCTGTCATCAGTCAATACATTTCCCTCTCTGTCCTTTATCAATCTAACTTGCTGCACGTCCTTCCCATCTCTATTTCTCTGCTGTGCCAACCTGTATAGATCATTTTCTCCCTCTTTACTGTCCAGCCTATCATACAAGTCATCATACGCCCTCTGTTTGGCCTTAGCCACTGCTACTTTCGCCTTACGCTGTGTCTCCCTGTACTCCTGTTTACTCTCTTCGATCCTCTCTATGTCCCACTTTTTCTTAGCTAACCTCTTCCTTTGTACACACTCCTGCACTTCCTCATTCCACCACCAAGTCTCCTTATCTACTTTCCTTCCAGAGGACACACCAAGTACTCTCCGACCTGTGTCCCTGATCACATTTGCTGTGGTTGTCCAGTCATCTGGAAGCACTTCCTGGCCACCCAAAGCCTGTTTCTACTCCTCTTTGAAGACAACACGACACTCTTCCTTTTTCAACTTCCACCACTTTGTCTTCTGCTCTGCCTTTGCCTTCTTCACCTTCCTCACCATCAGTGTCATCCTGCACACCACCATCCTATGCTGTTTGGCAACACTCACCCACTACTACTTTGCAGTCACTGACTTCCTTCAAATTACATCGCCTACACAAGATGTAGTCTACCTGTGTGCTCCTACCTCCGCTACCTCCGCTTTTATAAGTCACCCTATGCTCCTGTTTCTTCTGGAAGAAAGTATTCACCACAGCCATTTCCAGCCTTTTTGCAAAATCTATCAACATCTGTCCTTCTGCGTTCCTGTTCTGGATACCAAACCTGCCCATCACTTCCTCGTCCCCTCTGTTGCCTGCACCAACATGTCCATTGAAGTCTGCACCAATGACCACTCTTTCACCTCTGGGGGTACTCTGCATCACTTCATCTAAGTCACTCCAGAATCTCTCCTTCTCTTCTAGCTCACATCCTGCCTGTGGGGCATAAGCACTAACAACATTGACCATCACACCTTCAATTTCTAACTTGAGACTCATCACTCTGTCTGACACTCTTTTCACTTCTAGACCATTCTTGACAAACTCCTCCTTCAAGATGACTCCTACTCCATTTCTATTCCCATCCACACCATGACAAAACAGCTTAAACCCTGCTCCTAAGCTTTTAGCTTTGCTACCTTTCCACCTGGTCTCCTGAACACACAGTATGTCCACCTTCCTCCTCTGCATCATGTCAGCCAGCTCTCTACCTTTTCTTTGCATAGTTCCAACATTCAAAGGCCCCACTCTCAGTCCTACACTCATGCCTTTCCTCTTCTCTCTCTGCCTCCGGACACGCCTCCCACCTCTCCTTCTTCGACATCTTCGACCAACAGTAGTCCAATTTCCATCAGCACCCTGTTGATTGACAGCACTGATGGCGGTCGTTGTTAACCCGGGCCTCGACCGATCCGGTATGGGGGTAATACTTCCGATTTGCATCATAAAAGTTTGGCATTGGTTTTACGTCGGATGCCCTTCCTTACACAACCCTCTGCATTTCTCCGGGCTTGGGACCGGCATGAGGGGGCGAGACACTGGTTAGTGCCTCCCCCACCTCATGGCTGCATTGGACATCAAAAGCAAATATCGGCCGTAATTCGAGTGGTGTTGCTTTACGGTCCAATTTGCAGTGGGTGTAAAACATGGTCTTAACGGCGTGCAGTTTATTTTGAAATGTGGTGTTTACTGAACTCTGAATGAGGATTTTTACCTTCAAAATACGATCTATAGAACATGCTGAGCTCCGTCATTACGTAATACACATAAATACGCGATCTGACGGCGGTTGCTTTTTCCTGAGTAGCGTAGCGTAAACTCACGTTGAACTTTAAAGAGATTCCGTTACACAGCCCTGAGCGTCTGCATCCGTCAGGACCGTCTCCGTTCTTTCATTTTCTAAGCCTCTCGATCCTGATTACAGTCACGGGAACGCTGACGCCCAGTTCGGCCGACTCTTAGTGAGGACGAGGTATATTCTGAACAGCTCACCAGGTCATTGCAGGGCAACACACGTACAACCGTTTACACGCACACCTAGGAATGATTCGAAAAAACTAACCTACTGGGCAGTGGTGGGCCGGTGCTAAAGTGCTGGACTACCGAAAGGTCAGGTGTTCGAGCCCCACTATCACCAGGTTGTCACCGCTGTCCCCCAGTGCAGGTTATTGAAGTCTGCCCACGTCTCTCACTGTCTGTGGCATGAGGTTCATGTAACACAACCAGGACAGGCTTTCGTTAAGACGAGCTCCATAGCAGTCAGCTTTCTTTCCCAAAGTTGGCTGAGATGGGCAAAAGCCTCTCTGACTCTAAATAGGATTAAGCGGTTCAGAAAGTGAAAGAATGAACTATCCTGTTTCAGGACTGTGGGAGGAAACCCGAGTATCATGACCATGTAAAATCATCTCGTTTTAGTATTTTTACTTATGTTGCCATAGTTTTATCTCGTACTAAAACAATTATGCGTTTCTGGATTCACGGATGTCGATGAATTGAATACTCGCCTTGATGTTCACTCAGCGACGTTCAATTGTTAATTCTGGTTTGTTCTGTTTGGGCAGAAGGTGAAACTCATGTTTGAGGAGCGTGGGAGAGCATTTACATGAGGAGGATCTTGAGGGCAGTGGCGTCCTGGTGGTAGAGGGCGCTGGATCGCTGATCCTAAGGTTGGGAGTTCGAGTCCCACTCTCCACAAAGTTATCACTGTCCCCCCAGTGCACTAACTGGGTTATCAAAGGCCGGCCATGTCGGTCACTGTCTATGGCAGGGGTCGGCAACCTTTAACACTCAAAGAGCCATTTCGACCCGGTTTCCACGGAAAAGACAACACCGGGAGCCGCAAACACTTTTTGACATCTGAAATGAATATGTTCGCATATATATAAATATATCTCTCATGCGTTCAAACTCCGACACCCATATATCTCTGTCAGCTATGTCAGCCAGCTCCAGCTCAAGATCAGGTTGACTTACACCTGCAAATGCAGACACATTTAACAGGGATAGGTCGATGGTCAGGGGAGCGACGGGGAAGGATAATGTAGCTTTTTCCTCTCTGAACTCTTGGAATCGCTTTTCCAAACGATGCTTGCATTGTAGCGATTGCAGACTGCAAACACTCTGAATTTATCACCTTGTCCGCTTGTTTGAACTCCCTTAAGGAGGGGAAGTGAGACAGTGTTCCTCTCTCTAAATCTCTCACAAACACTGTCAGCTTGCGCTCAAACGCCAACACCTCTTCCAGCATGTGTAGCGCTGTGCCTCCTCTCCCCTGAAGTATTCAACGCATTCAGGTTTGCCGTCATGTCCACCATGAAATACAGCTTTTCCAGCCACTCTTGCCGTTCCAGCTCAGGAAAGGTGAGTCCTTTGCTGCTCATGAAAGTCTTCACCTCTCCCAGACATGCAGCAAAGCGTTTCAGCACTTCTCCTCTGGATAGCCACCGCACTCTGTTATGCATCAGATCAGAGTACGTGCTGTCCACCTCATCCAGTAATGAACGAAACTGAAGGTGATTTGAACCTTTTGCAAATGAATCTGCCCATGCATCATTAAATGCTCTGTTTTCTTCAAATATTTTTCTTTTCTTAGATTTATCCATCCGTGGCCTACCTAGGGTTGAAAGTCTCGATAAATGTACGGCGTTTTGGCGGGCTGTCGGAGAGTGTGACGCATATTTTAAGCGATGAAAAATAATACAATCTATATACATTATTTTATTTTAATATTTACAGATCACAATAATCATACAATTTACAGCTACAATTAAACAAACGAACAGACACAAATAAAATACTTTAAGATATTGTGCAGTTTTGGTGTTGCTGGGCTTTCCGCGCATGCCAGCTGTCAAATCTGCCTGCTGACACGTCAAGTGCTGTCGACGTTGTGTTGAACATGTCACAATAAAAGTAGCTGTCAGTTGTCCATTGCACAGCAGACAGAAGCAGTGTATTAATTGTTCTACTCAGCTCCCTACAATATACTTAAAATCGGATACTTGCAATTTATTTTCCCGAGCCATGCAGAGCCGCAGCATAAGGATGAAAGAGCCGCATGCGGCTCCGGAGCCGCGGGTTGCCGACCCCTGGTCTATGGTGAGAGGTTCACGTAAAAGAAGCATTGCTGACTTTCATAAAGAGGAGCCACAAAGCCGTCAGCGTGTTTCTGCCCCTCGCTTAAAGGGTTGTGTCAGGAAGGGCATCGACCTAAAAACCTATGATCCAAATCAAACATGCGAATCATTCGCTGTGGCGACTCCTGAACAGCCGAAAGGAAATCTCATTGTACATGAGGAGGTTCTGCACGTTTGCAAACTGGTCCTAACTTGAAGTGTTTGAGCAGGAAAACACGGAACGCATCCAGGGCAGCCGTCTTCCACGGGTTCATGGGCTTTTTAATTATTTTTTTATTACTTATCGAGTTCAAGAGCCGTCCAGGGTGTACTTTGCCTTCGCCCAGAGTCGGACAAGATGGGCACCAGCCTCCCTGTGACCCTAATTAGGATTAAGTGATACACAAAATGAATAAATGAAAGAATAGTCACATTCTAAATGGACCCCGTGCTGAAGAGTTGTCCAGATTCTGAGAAAATCAATGAATCCTTTCTCACCATTTAGAATAAAGAATATAACAGTAATTATTAATCATGTCACATGTAATGTTTTACTGTGCACAGTAAAATTAATCTTATTACTCTAATGTTTTAGATACTGCAGTGTGATGCAATAATAATACAAACAAATAAAAGTAACAGAAATCAAAAGAAGCAGCTGGAAATACAGGAGAGATATCGGACCAGAACTTTATCAGAATCTCGGAATATCACACACCTCATATTCATTCCCTTTCACAGTCTGTTGTATTTCATTTCCCCAACACACACACACACTGAAGTGCTCAGCGGCGCCACCCAGCGGCTGTAAAGCATAACAGCACAAACCGGATATTAAAAAAAATTATTCTGTATTCCTTACAGATAAATAATTTGACATCTAATTTGACTTTAAACCAACTCTTTATTAAAATTTTACATTTGATCAACAAAAAACGTACAAGTGTGGTTTTATTGTGCAATTGTTTTTCAACATATTCCTAATTATAGGGGGCAGTCAGAGCCCAATGGTGCGAGAAGTGGCTCTGGGACCGAAAGGTCATGGGTTCGATTCCTGAACCAGCAGGAGAAAAGTGAGGTGGTTGGGGATGAGGTGGGGGCTGCACCTTCCCTTCCTCACCATTCATGGGTGAAGTGGCCTTGAACAAAACACCGAACCTCCAACTGATCTTCAGGTGCTACAGTGTGTGTGGCAACCCACTGCTGTGTGTGTGTGTGTGTGTGTGTGTGTGTGTGTGTGTGTGTGCATGTATCGCAGTGTTAGGAGGAGTTACAGTCACTGAGTTTCTGCAGGATGACGCACCAGTTGCCCTGATCATAGTAGCTCTGCTGCACCTCCACCCCTCTGACAGACGCACACAGATCCTCCAACTCTCCACATTGGAACACGTGATAAAAGCGATGAAAGACGGGACCAGATCTCGCTTTCACTTCACCCTTCAGGTGCCACGGAACGAGAAGATCCTGAGATACAAACGTTGTACGATTGGTGTGAACGCTTAACCCAGACAGAGTCCAAGACCCACAATCCTCCTCGGCTGACTTTGAGCTTGTTTTCCCAGCATGCACCGGTCTCACGCCCGACTCACTTCTAGTTTCATCACACGGCTTTCTGCATTCAGTGTTCTGTTGACATGTTTTTGGTTCCTCATTCTCCTGGTTCTTCAAGTTCTCTACACCATCCATGTTTCCCATGTTCTCCTGCTTCTCGTCAGTTTTGAGATATTTGGACTTCTGGTTCTTGTATTCCTGCTCCATTGCCCACACATAGATCAGGGCACGCCCTCCGACCTTCAGCAGACGCACCAGCTCAACGACAGCTGCCAATCTTCGCTCCTAAACACAAACACGAGTGTGAGCGCAAGCACACACACACACACTTATTTACTACGAATCATTTATTAATTATTATGGGATATTATCAGTAGTTATATGGGGCAGTGGTGGTCTAGTAGTATAGGGCGCTGGATCGATGGTCCTAAGGTTGGGGGTTCAAGTCCCACTCTCCACAAGGTTGTCACTGTCCCCCGAGTACAGTAACTGGGTTATCAAAGGCCGGCCATGTCTCTCGCTGTCTATGGTGAGAGGTTCATGTAAAAAAAAAAAAAAAAAAAAAAAAAAAAACACTGCTGACTTTGTAATAAGGAGCTGCAAAGCTGTCAGCGTGTTTCTATCCCTCACTAAAGGGTTCTGTCAGGAAGGGCGCCTTCTTTCCCTTTCGGCTTTTTCCCTTTTTCAGGGGTCGCCATAATGAATTATCTGATTGGGTCGGATAGGCCTTTTATCTGACGTAAAAACCTATGCAAAATCGAACATGCAAATCATTTAATAGAACTTCCATGAAGATGGAGGCAGATGATTTGCTGTAGCAACGCCTGAAAGGGAATGGCCAAAAGCAAAATAAGACGATCAGTAGTTATGTTATATAGTTACATACAGACACTCCCTGACTTACATTCATCTGTTTTATGTTTTTTCGATTTTATGTTTTGGGTTTTTTTTTTTCAAAAAAAAAAGTCAAATTTTGAGTTTAGATGTATCTATGTAGTATGCTGACGTAATGACGCTGCATTCATTGTTTACAAAGTACAGACTGAGTGTATATATACACACACACACTCAGTCTGTAGTTTGTAAACAATGAATGCAGCGTCATTACGTCAGCTATATCAGTTATATAGCATGTTACGCTTGTGTTAAGACGTCTCTGTGATCTTTTTGTTTACACTGTTTTGTGGACTTTTGTAACCCTAAGCAAATCTGGTTGGTCAGAAGTATAAGCCTACTAGCATGGGTGCAAGTCTCATACACAGAGATGAATTAACTATCTGCTCAGATCAGCGCAATCTACCATGCATACTCAGTTAAGCAAAGAGAGTTGTAATATGAATGAAAACCCGAATCCACAAATTATAGAACAATTACGGATATTTATTATCTTTTATCAGAATCCTAAGAGTGTATACTTATTTTTATATTAATATTTATTAGGATTTGTACTTGTTCTTTGTATGCATCTCTTGAATAAAGTTTACTTACTTACACAAAAGAAAGAACTCTCCGCTTTGCTGGGAGACTGCATCAGTGCAGGCTGTGTTCTAAACGAGTTCAACTGCACTCTTGCACACTTGAAAGACCGGAAGTCTGTATAACCCACAGCAAGTACACTACTTTCGATATTGAGCACCTCACATATTGTAAGCGTTGATTGGCTGTTTTAAGCTTCATGTAAAGTAACTCGGTATAAATAAGTGACTTTTTTTAAATTAATGTTGATATTATTTGATATACTTGATTTAGGGGTGTTTTATGAAATACGGTAATGGTATTTATGGATGTATAGTACAGTATGAGCGTCACATGTCATACGTCACGAACAACTTGCGTTCACTTTCAACTTGCGTTCAGCCGTCCGGAACCAATTAAAAACGTAAGTCGGGGAGCGTCTGTAGTTAACATGATAATGATCAGTAGTTACAGTATGCCCCACGGTTTGAGTATTCGCTGACTGGTGAGCAACCGGCACGTGATTCAAATTCAGCCAATGGCTGCCCTCCTTTCTCCTGATTGGTTGAGCTGATGTCCCGCCCATTTTTCCTCTTTCGCGCACAAGTTGTCAATGAGCCTCTTTTTTTGTGTGTGTTTTAATTACCAGTGAAGCTCTATGATCCCACTCAAACGCTGTGCGTCTTCTCTGGTTAAGCGATAGAAAACGCTGGATGTCTCTTCTGAAGAAATAAGACTTTCTCCTGAGAAACGACGGTTTTCTCTGAACTGTTGTATTAAAATCTTTTTCAGTTATTATTCCAGTACAGCACCTAAGTTCATGTTTATGCGTGAAATTTTATGTTCTGTAGCATGTTTAACAAACGATACCAAAAGGATAAACTTTATTACAGTACTCTTCATGTCCTTTTACATTGAACTTGGAGTGACGTCTCCAAGATGGCGCTGCCCAGAGGGCGACGTCGCTGAGTTCTCAGAGTCAAATTGTTTCTTTGTTCGTTTTATTTGTTGTTTTGTTTGTTCATGTTTTGCTCTATGCTCGTCTATGACCAGTCAACTGTACTACAGCGATAAGATCGGAGTATCTTCGGGCATGTACAACTAAGCAGAGCTAACATGACATTAGTGGAGCTAACATGCTATTAGCAGAGCTAACATGCTTTTGTTCATCTTTTCGGGTGTACAGTAGGCCCTTGACATTCGCAGGGGTACGGTTCCGAGTCCTTCCGTGACTCGAGATAATCCGTGAGTTCTGGACGCAGAAGGAAAACCCCAGGTATGACGTCACATGTTCGAATGAGCAGCTGGCAGTAAAATACTATGTATCTATTGCATGCACTAAAATATGCTTCTTAAACACATTCTATAGACAGTCTTACTCATTAATACAGTATTAATGTAGTAAAATGTAGTCATGATTAAGAAAAACTTTAATTTTTTACTGTGATATTTAATAATAAAATATATAAACATTATACAGCATATACTGTTGTAAAGCACTCGTTTTAAAGTCTTTTTCAATTATTATTCCAGTACAGTACCTCAGTTAATTCTTAGAATATTTGTGTGTGAGATTTTATGTTCTGTAGCATGTTTAACAAATTATACCAAAAGGATAAACTTTATTATGCTTCATGTCCTTTTACATTGAACTTGGAGTGACGTGACCAAGACGCCGCTGCCTAGAGGGCAACATGACAGAGTTTTCAGAGTCAAATTGTTTCTTTGTTTTAATTTGTTTTATTTGTTTGTTCATAATTTGCACTATGCTCGTCTATGATCGGTCAACCCTACTACAGCATGAACAGCTTCAGCTTCGGGCAATAACTTATATCTTGAGCAGCTATGCTATGCCCAGGTGGAGTTTTGAGATTTTCCGGTGCTTGGTTAGCATGCTTTATTAGGAGCCCAATGCTAGCGGTTAGCGGCTCGGCCCAGACAGAGCTCTGAGAGGCTTGGTTAGCACTTCCGGCCATACTACGTACTTGAAAATGTTCATTCCCTTCGGAAAAAAAGATGGACGAGCTTCATGCTCAGATTGCAGTGCAGAAGGGTTTTACAGGACTGTGTTTCTGTGAAACATGGCTCGGAGAGAGTACACCCGATAAGGCGATTATACCAGCCGGCTGCACGGCCTTCATCCCCTGCTATCCCAAGCGCCGGAGTCGTTGTTCGGCCCCTTCCCGCCTCGGCTTCTTTGTTAGCCGGGATGCGGCTGGCAGAGCTAGTATGCTATGGAGTCGCATCCCGGCGAAGAAGCCAAGTTGAGCGTGCTTTGTTATAACTTAGCAGTGTGTAGCTGACATGCTTTGGGAGGCACCATATGGTAGACTGAACATTTTCAAGTAGTATGGCCGGAAGTGCTAACCAAGCCTCTCAGAGCTCCGTGCTTAGCCGGTAGCTGCTCGCTAACTGCTAGCTAACGGCTAGCATGGAGCTCCGTAGCATAGAATAGATAGAAGATAATTGCATACTTAGTTGCCCGAAGCTTCTCATAGACGAGCATAGTGCAAAACATGAACAAACAAATACAACAAATTAAAACGAACAAAGAAACAATTTGACTCTGAGAACTCCGCGATGTCGCCCTCTGGGAAGCGCCATCTTGGACACGTTACTCCAACTTCAATGTAAAAGGACATGAAGAGTACTGTTAAACATACTACAGAATATAAAATCTCACGCATAAGCATGAACTTGGGTACTGTACTAGAATAATAATTGAAAAAGATTTTAATACAACAGTTCAGAAAAAGGAGAAAGTCTTATTTCTTCAGAAGAGACATCCAGCGTTTTCTATCGCTTAGCCAGAGAAGACACAGTGTTTGAGTGGTATCATAGAGCTTAACTGGTAATTCAAACACAGAAAAAAGAGGCTCATTGACAACTTTGAGTAAAAAGGGGCGGGACATCAGCTCAACCAATCAGCAGAAAGGAGGACAGCCATTGGCTGAATTTGAATCACGTGCCGGTTGCTGGGCAGACCGCGTGTACTCAAACCGCGAATAATCAAGGGCCTACTGTACTCTCCTCGAGCCATGGTTCACAGAAACACAGCAGATCCTCTGCGTGCAATCTGAGCATGAAGCTCGTCCATCTTGTTTCACAGGGACTGAAGATTTTAAAGCAGTATGGCCGGAAGTGCTAACCAAGCGCCAGAGAATCTGAGAACTCCGCCTGGGCTTAATGATAGCATAGCATAGCATAGCATAGCATAGCAGCTCACAATAGAAGCTGTTGCGTGCTTAGTTTCCCGAAGCTGAAGCTGCTCATAGCTGTAGTAGGGTCGACCGATCATAGACGAGCATAGTGCAAAACATGAACAAACAAATTAAAACAAACAAAAACAATTTGATTCTGAGAACTCTGCGACGTTGCCCTCCAGGCAGCGCCATCTTGGACACGTCACTCCAAGTTCAACGTAAAAGGACATGAAGCATAGTAAAGTTTATCCTTTTGGTATCATTTGTTAAACATGCTACAGAACATAAAATCTCACGCACAAACATTCGAAACATTAACCTAGATACTGTACTGGAATAAGAATTGAAAAAGACTTTAAAACGAGTGCTTTACAACAGTATATATGCTGGATAATGTTTATATTTTATAATAAGGGGGCAGTGGTGGTCTAGTGGTATAGGGCGCTGGATCGCTGATCCAAAGGTTGGGGATTCGAGTCCCACTCTCCACAAGGTTGTCACTGTCCCCCCCAGTGCGGCTAATTGGGTTATCAAAGGCCGGCCATGTCTCCCACTGTCTATGAGAGGTTCATGTAAAAGAACCATTGCTGACTTTCGTAAAGAGGAGCTGCAAAGTCGTCAGCGTGTTTCTGTCCCTTGCTAAAAAGGGTTGTGACAGGAAGGGCATCCGACGTAAAAACCTCTGCCAAATCAAATGTGCGACTCAGATGATTCGCTGTGGCGACTCCCGAGTAAAAGGGAAAAAGCCAAAAGGAAGACATGCTGTATCTTCTTCTTCTTTTCCTTTCGGCTTTTCCCTTCAGGGGTCGCCACAGCGAATCATCTGCCTCCATCTCACCCTATCCTTTGCATCTTCTTCTCTTACACCAACGACCTTCATGTCCTCCTTCACCACATCCATGAATCGTCTCTTTGGTCTTCCTCTAGGCCTTTTACCTGGTAGTTCCAGCCTCAGCATCCTATTACCAATATACTCACTATCCCTCTGTACATGTCCAAACCATCTCAATCTAGCCTCTCTGACTTTGTCTCCAAAACGTCTTACATGTGCTGTCCCTCTGATGTGCTCATTCCTAATCCTATCCATCCTCGTTACTCCCAAAGAGAACCTCAACATTTTCATCTCTGCTACCTCCAGCTCTGCCACCTGTCTTTTCCCCAGGGCCACTGTTTCTAACCTATACAACATCGTTGGCCTCAACACCGTCTTGTACACGTTTCCTTTCATTCTTGCCGATACCCTCCTATCACACATCACACCGGACACTTTTCTCCAACCATTCCAACCTGCCTGCACACGCTTCTTGACCTCTTTTCTACACTCTCCATTGCTCTGGATTGTTGAGACTAAGTACTTAAAATCCTCCACCTTTCTTATCTCTGCTCCCTGTAATCTCACCGTTCCTCTTGAGTCCTTGTCATTCATGCACATGTATTGTCTTACTGAGGCTAATCTTCATTCCCCTCCTTTCCAGGGCATACCTCCACCTCTCTAGATTTTCCTGCACTTGTTCTCTGCTCTCACTAAAGATCACAAGGTCATCTGCAAACATCATAGTCCATGGGGAATCTTGTCTAACCTCGTCTGTCAGTCTGTCCATCACCATAGCAAACAAGAAGGGGCTGAGAGCTGGCCCATGATGCACTCCCACCTCCACCTTGAACTCGTGTCACACCGACAGCACACCTCACCACTGTCTTACATCTCTCATACATGTCCTGCACCACTCTAACATACTTCTCTGCCACTCCAGACTTCCTCATGCAATACCACAGTTCTTCTCTCGGCACCCTGTCATATGCTTTCTCCAGATCCACAAAGGCACAATGCAGCTCCCTCTGACCTTCTCTGTACTTCTCCATTAACATCCTCAAGGCAAACACTGCATCCGTGGTGCTCTTTCTTGGCATGAAACCAAACTGTTGTTCACAAATGCTGACCTCTGCCCTTAGTCTAGCTTCCACTATTCTTTCCCATAACTTCATTGTATGGCTCATCAACTTTATCCCTTTGTACTTGCCACAACTCTGCACGGCTCCCTTGTTCTTAAAAATGGGCACCAGCACACTTCTCCTCCATTCCTCTGGCATCCTCTCACTCTCTAAGACCTTGTTAAAGTTCTTGTCAGAAAATCTACTGCTACCTCTCCTAGACACTTCCATACCTCCACAGGTATATCATCAGGACCAACTGCCTTTCCATTCTTCATCCTCTTCAATGCCCTCCTCACTTCACCCTTACTAATCTTTGCTACTTCCTGGTCCTCAACAGTCACCTCTTCTACTCTTTTTCTCTCTCATTTTCCTCATTCATCAGCTCTTCAAAGTACTCTTTCCATCTTCCCAGCACACTTCTGTCATCAGTCAATACATTTCCCTCTCTGTCCTTTATCAATCTAACTTGCTGCACGTCCTTCCCATCTCTATTTCTCTGCTGTGCCAACCTGTATAAATCATTTTCTCCTCCTTACTTTCCAACCGAGCATACAAGTCATCAAATGCGCTCTGTTTGGCCTTTGACACTGCTACCTTTGCCTTACGCTGTGTCTCCCTGTACTCCTGTTTACTCTCTTTGGTTTTCTCAATGTCCCACTTCTTCTTAGCTAACCTCTTCCTTTGTACACACTCCTGCACTTCCTCATTCCACCACCAAGTCTCCTTATCTATTTTCCTTCCAGATGACACACCAAGTATTCTCCTACCTGTCTCCCTGATCACATTAGCTGTAGTTGTCCAGTCATCTGGAAGCACTTCCTGACCACCCAAAGCCTGTTTCAACTCCTCCTTGAAGACAACCCGACACTCTTCCTTTTTCAACTTCCACCACTTTGTCTTCTGCTCTGCCTTTGCCTTCTTCACCTTCCTCACCATCAGCATCATCCTGCACACCACCATCCTATGATGTTTGGCAACACTCTCACCCACTACTACTTTGCAGTCACTGACTTCCTTTAAATTACATCGCCTGCACAAGATGTAGTCTACCTGTGTGCTCCTACCTCCACTTTTATAAGTCACCCTATGCTCCTCTCTCTTCTGGAAGAAAGTATTCACCACAGCCATTTCCATCCTTTTTGCAAAATCTACCAACATCTGTCCTTCTGCGTTCCTGTCCTGGATACCAAACCTGCCCATCACCTCCTCGTCCCCTCTGTTTCCTGCACCAACATGTCCATTGAAGTCTGCCCCAATGACCACTCTTTCACCTCTGGGGTTACTCTGCGTCACTTCATCTAACTCCCTCCAGAATCTCTCCTTCTCTTCTCGCTCACATCCTGTCTGTGGGGCATAAGCACTAACAACATTGACCATCACACCTTCAATTTCTAACTTGAGACTCATCACTCTGTCTGACACTCTTTTCACTTCTAGACCATTCTTGACAAACTCCTCCTTCAAGATGACTCCTACTCCATTTCTATTCCCATCCACACCATGACAAAACAGCTTAAACCCTGCTCCTAAGCTTTTAGCTTTGCTACCTTTCCACCTGGTCTCCTGAACACACAGTATGTCCACCTTCCTGCCAGCCAGCTCTCTACCTTTTCCTGTCATAGTTCCAACATTCAAAGTCCCTACTTTCAGTCCTAGACTCATGCCTTTCCTGTCTTTGCTGTATAATGTTTATATATTTTATTACTAAACATCACAGTACAAAATTGAAAAGTTTTTCTTAATCATGACTACATTTTACTAAATTAATACTGTATTAATGAGTAAGACTGTCTGTAGAATGTGTTTAAGAAGCATATTTTAATGCATGTAACAGATACATAGTATTTTACTGCCAGCTGCTCATTCGCGCATGTGGCGTCATACATGGGGTTTTACTTCCGTATACAGAACTCGCGGATTATCTCGATTCACGGGAAGGCCCGGAACCGAACCCCAGCGAATGTCAAGGGCCTACGGTATATGTTATTTAGTTAAGAAGATGATCAGTATGGAGGCAGATATTTCGCTGTGGCGACCCCTGAAGGGAAAAGCCGAAAGGAAAAGATGATGATCAGTAGTTATATGTTATATAGTTACATACTTATATAGTTAAGATGATCAGTTATATAGTTAAGAAGAAAATGATCTGTTGTTATATGTTATCAGGGATGAGAACAGGCCTTTATGGAAAAGTAGGAAAAAAATGGCAGGGGTCAAGGGCGCCGCCTCGGTCCCTGCAGGGGTGTGGGAGCAGCACCCTTGCTGTAGGGTTCAGAGGGGCAAAATTGATGTCTCCTGGAAGGAATATTTTTAAAGAGCACCTTATGAAAATTATTTATTAAAATTGTTTTAAAAAAATTTATTTACAGTTATAGGCCTACAGTGGGCCTAGTTTTAATTTCAAATACTTTAAGCCAGGGGTCGTGAACCTTTTTGACCAAGAGAACCAAAAAAAGACATTTTAAAATCTAATCCTCTGACAGCAATATATTATATATATATATATATATATATATATATATATATATATATATATATATATATACACAAAAATAAAAGGACAGGACAAAGAATTCTCTATAATCACCTGAAGAGAGAGGATGGTTTCACCACCCCTCGAAACAGATCTGTAGTGATAAATGTAGTTTCAATAGAAAGTCTTTGTCCTGTCCTTTTATTTTTGTTTATTTGCTCTACCAAAAAGTATTGAGCACTCTCCTACGGAAGGATCTACTCAGAAAATCCTATATATATATATATACATATATATATATATATGTATTAAGACTGAATACAACTAAATTGAAAAAGAAAACCAACAATTTTAGACTATAATAAGACTCTGAATTTATTTTAAATGACATTGTGATAATGAATTTATTTATTAATAAGAAAAGTACTTGTTACTATCAGTGCTGTAGTGGACAAAGAATAAGTGAGTACACGATGGCAGCGAAGCGACCGAGCATTCCGACCGGTGCAGCAGCATCTCATCCACGAAGTGGGCGGAAGTACACGGAGCGCGGGGAGGTGCGGCTTTGGCTTTGAAACTATTTATCACTTCATCTCCACTTTTTATTTACACAGTCGCGGAAATTTACGTTGATCAACTATAAAGTACACCAAATTAAGTGAGTCCACACAACTCAGCCAGTAAAACAAGTAGGAAGACGGTGTGCAACGGCGCGTACCCACCACTACAGCACTGCTCACTATTAATGCGACTTCTGGTGCTGCGTGGGTTTGCTGATGGTCTTATAGTCTGGTTGATACGGGGTGAGGACTCGACACGACAGGACTCACACACGCTGCAGTGTTTATGTGACAGGAAGCGAGTCCCAAGTTTTGGCAATCAGCCGTTCTGCGGGTTGAAGTTTTTCCATGTCTGTCCATTTGTGTTTGTTTGCCAGCTGTGCTTGGCTTCGTGGAAATGAGACGATCAAAAACGAGGGAAATTTACCTCTTTACTCAAAAACAACACGCGCAGTCTGTGGCTGTTGTTATAATCCAATAAAATTAGAGTTTCAAGGTATCGGACCCTCCTGCATACAGAAAGGATTGGCTCTCCGCTTCGCACCACAGTGCTGTGGCATTGAAAATCGATGTATAGATTTAAATGTGCAAGATTTATTCATTTGTTTTTGTTTTATTTGATGGCTTTTTTTGTATTTTTATTTAAATGACAGTAAAATTATGTATTCGTTATTCTGTTAAGAAAGGACACCTGATTTATCTGAGAGCCAGATACAGTCATCAAAACAGCCACATCTGGCTTGAGAGCCATATATTCCCGACCCCGGCTTTAAACTGTGTACCGGTAGGCCTATTCGTAACACACCCAGTTTAATAATCTGTCTGCCTTCCTTTTGGCTTTTTTCCCTTTTACTCGGGAGTCGCCAACAATGAATCAACTGATTCGCACGTTTGATTTGGCAGAGGTTTTTACGTCGGATGCCCTTCCTGTCACAACCCTTTTAGCAAGGGACAGAAACACGCTGACGACTTTGTAGCTACTCTTTACGAATACCGAGTTTAATAATATCAGTAGAATTTATTAATGTACACTAAGCTTTATAATTTAATACTGTAATAAGACTTAAATAATATCACTCATAGTCATATTATACATAATGCTGCTCAATCACTTCTGTTGATGATCTGATATTTGCTCTCTGTGCAACGGGCCCACGGCAAGATGACCAGACTGGCATATCATATTACGATGCCTGACACGCGCAATAAACCAGAACCAGCTGTTAGGCGATATCAACAACCACAAACATAAACAAAATGAGGGTAGCACCTCACGTATTCTGATTTGGATATAATATCACCAGATGACCAGTGATGATGGCACCCCCCCCCCATTCAGATTTTTACACCGGATTTGCATCAATCTCAAAAATGACCCATTTGACTTACAAAAAAGGCGGAAATCCGCCGAGTGGCGGAAAACTCCCATCCCTGGTTATATAGTTATATATTTATAAAGTTAAGAAGAAAATGATCAGTAGTTATATGCACTCACCTGTGTGGAGAAGTGATGGATTACAGCGATGGACATGACTGCATCGAAGGTGGAGCTGCGCAGAGGCACAGACAATGCGTCACACACCACCGAATGGAAACCTCGCTCAGCACAGATCGACACCAAGTTCACACTGCGATCGCAACCCAGCTAGTAAACAACCGCAACGATTTTTATTCACAATGAACATTTTACTGTACTATTAATAATGTTACAAATGGTTGTATTGGTGTGCGTGTGTCGTACCGAGAACACCTGAGGGTTGATTCCCAGATATTTGCCGTTACCACAGCCTATGTCAACCATGATGGCATTGCTTGGCAATGAGAGCAGGAAGTTGCGGACCCGTGGCCAGGGAGTGTGACGCGTGCTGCTAAAGTGGGCGGAGATTTCCTCATACACGCGATGAACGTACTGCTCCTCCAACTGGCATGCATCGCTACAAGAAACCGGGAGACCAGGTGGGGAGGTGGAGCGCTGGCTGTTACACACTGATGGGTATGCTGTGACACACATATACGCACACAGTCATACCACTCCTATAGCAAGCGGTGTGTGTGTATGTGCGTCTATGTGTGTGTGTGTGTGTGTGTGTGTGTGTGGCAGTGAGTGTGGACGTGTGAATGTGTGTGTGTGTGTGTGTGTGTGTGTGTGGTTGTGTGTGTGTGTGTGTGTGTGGGAGTGAGTGTGGACGTGTGAATGTGTGTGTGTGTGTGGGTGAGTGTGGTTGTGTGTGTAGGAGTGTGTGTGTGTGTGTGGGCGTGTGAATGTGTGTGTGTGCGTGTGTGTGTGTGTGTGGTTTTGTGTGTGTGTGTGTGTGTGGCGGTGAGTGTGAGTGTGGAAGTGTGAATGTGTGTGTGTGTGTGTGTGTGTGTGTGTGTGTGTGTGTGTGTGTGTGGGTGAGTGTGGTTGTGTGTGTAGGAGTGTGTGTGTGTGAGTGTGGACGTGTGTGTGTGTGTGTGTGTGTGGCGGTG
>CM045739.1:1550000-1577500 GCA_024760905.1 Plotosus lineatus
CAGCAAGAAAGGCCTGGGTTCGATTCCCTGGGTGTTTCTGTGGGGAATTTGCATGTTCTCCCCGTGCTCACGTGGGTTTCCCCCGAGTACTCCAGTTTCCTCCCACGGTCCAAAGACATGCACAGTAGGTTAAATGGCTGTTGTAAATTGGCCGCAGGTTCACGTCGTGCAGAAGGCGATGACAAACCACCGCACTATCCTCGCCAAGAACATCAGAATCAAGGCGTCATCCTACGACTCGGAAGGTACCAGACCAGAACTACAGTATAATGAATTGAATCCTTTTTTGGCTGTGAGGAGTCGAGCGCTTTCTCCAGCTCTGTGTGGTACTATGCTACCTGTACAACCTGAGCCTCAGCCTGGAGAAGGTTCCCGTCCTCTGGAAGACCTCCTGTGTGGTTCCGGTTCCCAAAACAGCACAAGCGAAGGAACCAGCCCACTACAGACCTGTTCGCCCTGACCTCCCACCTCATTAAGACCATGGAAAGGCTCCTCCTTGAACACCTCCGCTCTATGGTGAGCCCCGCCCTAGACCCGCTGCAGTTTGCCTACAGGCCCAACATCGGAGTAGAAGACGCCGTCATCTACCTTCTGCAGCGGGCACTCGCCCACCTGGAGATCGCCGGCAGCGCTGTGAGGGTCATGTTCTTTGACTTCTCCAGCGCCTTCAACACCATCAGGCCAGCGCGCCTGCGGGGGAAGCTGGAGGACGTGGGAGTGGACGGGCATCTTGCTGCCTGGATTATTGACTACCTTACTAACCGTCCACAGTAACGTGCGGCTGCGCGGGCTGTAAGTCAAAGGTGGTAGTCTGCAGCACGGGGCACCGCAGGGCACCGTCCTCTCACCCTTCCTTTTCAACATCTATACCTCGGACTTCATATATAACACAAACAGCTGCCACCTCCAGAAGTTCTCGGACGACTCCGCCATCGTGGGCCGTGTGTCAGAGGGGAACGAGCTGGAGTACCGGTCGGTCATCGTTGACTTCGTGGACTGGTGTGAGCGCAACCACCTGTGCTTGAACACCAGGAAGACGAAGGAGATGGTGGTCGACTTCAGGAGAAGCACTCGTACACACACACACACACACACACACACACTTACTAGTGAACATCCAGGGACAGGACATTGAGACAGTGGACAGTTTCAAGTACCTGGGTGTTCACCTTAACAATAAACTGGACTGGTCCCACAACACCAACGCCCTGTACAAGAAGGGCCAGAGTCGCCTCCACCTTCTGAGGAGACTCAGGTCCTTCGGCGTATGCAGACCTCTGCTCAGGACATTTTATGACTCTGTGGTAGCCTCTGCAATCCTCTACGCTGCCGTCTGCTGGGCCCCGGGCAGCACAGAGCGGGACAGAAAGAGACTGAACAAGCTGGTCAGGAGGGCCAGCTCTGTCCTCGGCTGCCCACTGGACTCTGTGGAGGAGGTGAGTGAGAGGAGGATGGTAGCAAAGCTCACATCCATCCTGTTCAACAGCTCTCACCCACTGCACCAGACTGTCGAGGAGCTAAGCAGCTCCTTCAGTGGACGACTGAGACATCCTCAGTGCAGGAAGGAGCGCTACCGCAGGTCGTTCATTCCCACCGCTGTCAGACTGTACAACGCCACTTTGTAACTGTCTGTGAAAATACCGGTTATGTGCAATAAAAACCCCGTGCACTTTAATCAACCACATCTACCCCACTGACTGTGAACCATATCAACCCATCTACTCCGCCCTCAGATACATGTACACTTGAATATAGGCCAGTCTATAAAGTCGTTCCCTTCTTTTCTTTTATTGTTTATTAATTTATACTATTTATGTATCTATTTATTTATTTACTTATATAATATATATGTATGTGTGTATGTTGTATTTGTATCTATTTTTGCTCCCCCTACTGATGGTACCTCAAGAGCCTGTAACAGTGAATTTCTCCATTGTGAGATTAATAAAGCTGGATCTTATCTTATCTTATGACCTCACTGATGTCATGACGTCATGAGGGATCCTGTGTTGTTGTAGATGACACCGTGATTTACTATACAGGCCGGAAATGCTGTTTTTCCGAACTCATGCCGTTAAATGATGTTCTACAAATCCTTCGTGGTTCCCTCAGCTTCGCATGATATGATCAAAACTATGTGCACCCCCAATCACAGCCACACACCGTCGTAGCTCCGAGGTTCTGAAGTGCGGCCCAATGCCCCAGTCGAAAGATCCAGTTCAGAATAAACAGCATATCGGGAAGCTCCAGAGCAACAGACAGAACCACGCCTTTGGCTCCTGGGCCTCAGAAAACAACTACAAGTACTGTCGGCATTCATCTCTCACTTGTGCTTTGAACAGCCCTATAATTATCAGGATATTCATCCCGAGTTACAAATCATATTAAAAGTTCCTTCAAGAGAAATAATCACATTTTATACCAAATTCGTGAATTTAGAAAATTCACTGCAGAAAACATTTTAAACTCATGAGTTCTGAATGAAGTTATACACCTTTATTACACTATAGAATTTATTTAAAAAAACAAAAGGCATCATGACTCTGTGGTCACATGACCAACATCAGATTTAAGGGGGAAAGTGAAGCTGGAAAACAAATAATTTTACATAAAGAAATTTTGATGGTTTATTAAACTATAATACAGAATAAGAAGTCACCGCGCAGGAGAAGCGCCACAGAAACCACAGATTCATTTCAACACTGATTTATTGAGGTCCTTCTTCACCTCCAGTGAACTCACTCACACACACACACACACACACACACACACACACACACACACACACACACACACAGCTGGAGCAGAGGCTTAAAGGCAGCGTTTCAGTCTATGGTTTGCAGGTGGAGGTTCGGCGAGACCAGAAAAACTATCCAAACCAATTCACATCACAGCACCTTCACTTCTTCTGTTTAGGAGGCGGCCTGGAGAACACACACACACACACACACACACACACACACACAGTTTAACTTCCAGAGATAAAAATTACAACTGTTTCATTTAAATAATTATAAATCTATTTTTTTTAATTCAGACAGAAGTAAAATGTGAAAGTGTCACCGCACCGGTTTATCCAGGGTGCACAAACCTTTGCACTCGGGTGAATAGAGACAGTTCAGGAGAGAAAGAGTGGGTTGTTTGTTGACACTTTAGCAAGGCTGAGTGCAGAAGTTTGTATTATAAGAACACAACCCACACGGGGCCACCAAGTCTGACCTGTACACCCCGACGACGACGGCATGGTCTCTCTCATAAGGCTCGAGTGTGAGCTGCTCCTGAGGCTTCATGTTCTCGGCACTCATCTTCTTCACCTCGGAGGCAAACACGGCCTCGGGCGCCGCCGTCGAGTCGATGCAGTTCGCCTGACGGGCACAAATATTCAGATAAAAAAAAAAAAAAAAAAAAGCACTTTATTGTAATCCCACCTGTATTAAACCGGGTTTGAAGACATTAAAGCAGCTGCACTGATCAGAACTACAGGTTTTACCTTGATGGAAATGACAAAATGGCCACCGTTCTTCAGGAAGTTGTGAGCATTGAGAGCAACGATACGTGTCTGATCCGGCTGAGCAACGTCAGCGAAGATCACATCCACCATTCCTGGGGGGAAATAAATAAATCAAAACGAAACACCATGAACAGAAACTTCAGGATAAAATCAGACGCAGGTTAATGATGCAGTGATGTTTATGTTCATCACTTTATTAGGCGTCACATTAATCATTATGTACTGTGAGCTGTACAAGTGTACAGGTGGATCATTTTAACAAAGTCACTCACCGACCAGCATGCGGTATTTGTGTGGATGTCGGGCATCTTCAATAATCGGAATAATGTTGGTTCTCTTTTTAGCCACATTCAATAAATCACGACCTGAACGGTGGGAAAATTCCACTGCATACACCAAACCATCCTATACACACACACACACACACACACACACACACACTAGATGATCGATCCAGATGATCTGAAACCCCACCCCTTCAGTACACATGCATTTTTCATCTGAGGAGTGAATAACAATCAAGAATCTGCAGAAGGTAAAAAGAACCAAGCGTACGGGTCCGACGATGTCAGAGACGTGAGACACGGTGGTTCCCGATGCCGCTCCCAGGTACATCACTTTAGACCCGGGTTTGATGTGAATCTGATCGATGCCTCCCAGAATAGCTGCTGCCAGTTTAGAACGGAAAGGGTTCCACGCCCTGTACTCAATCTTCGCTTCTCCATCCTGAAAGACGGACAAATGGACAGACACACAGCCACAGCTTTACAACACAGCGACTGAACACGATAAGTGGGCAGGGAACAACATTTTAACATTATGTGAAACAGTATTGTGACATCATCCAGCAGACTTGCTCAGATGGTTTGATTCAGAACATCAGAATTTCATTTTATTTGTCTATAAACATCTCCATGCAACATGTACCGCTCCGTGAAACTTACAGTGGGGCCAATAAGTATTGGGCAATGTAAAAATGTGCAAGTTCATCCATTTAGAAAGATAAGAGAGGTTTGTAATTTTCATCATAGCTACACATCAAGCTTGAGAGACAGAATGTAAAAAAAAATTTAAAAAAAAATCCAGGAAATCACATTGTATGAGTTTTAAACAATTTATTTGTGAAAATGGGAGGCCAGTATTGGGCAGGCAGCACAAGTTACTTTTAATACTTTGTAATGGAGCCTTGGTTGGCAATGACAGAGCTCAAACGGTTCCTGTAGTTCTTGACCAGGTCTACACACACTTTAGTTGGTATTTTGTTCCACTCCTCTCTATCTCTCTCAGATCTTCTCTAGAGCTGTGATGCTTGAGGGCTGTCGCTTGGCAACTGGAAGTTTTAACTCCCTCCACAGGTTTTCGATTGGGTCGAGGTCTGGAGACTGGCTCGGCCACTCCAGAACCTTGATATGCTCTTTACGGAGCCACTCCTTGGTTTTCTTGGCTGTGTGCTTTGGATCGTTATCCTGCTGGAAGACCCAGCCATGTTTCATCTTTACTGCTCTGACCGAGGGAAGGAGGTTTTTACCCAAAATGTCACAATACATGGACCCATTCATGTTGCCATTGATACGGTGCAGTCTTCCTGTCCCTTTTGCAGAAAAGCATCCCCAAAGCATGATGTGTCCACCCCCAGGCTTCACAGTAGGTATGGTGTTCTTGAGATGCAACTCAGCATTCTTCTTCCTCCAAACACGACGAGTGCTGTTTAAACCAAAAAGTTCAATTTTGGTCTCATCTGACCACATCACATTCTCCCAATCCTCCTCTGGATCGTCCAGATGGTCTTTAGCATATTTCAGACGGGCCTTTACATGTTTTTTGTTTAGTTGGGGAACCTTTCGGGCAATGCAGGATTTCATCTCATGACGACGTAGTGTGTTAGTTATTGATGTCATCTTTGTGACGGTGGTTCCTGCCGTCTTCAAATCATTGACCGGTTCCTGCCATGTAGTTCTGGGCTGATTACTCACTGTTCTCAGGATCCTTCGAACCCCACGAGGTGAGATCTTGCATGGAGCGCCACTCCTAGGGAGGTTGTCAGTGATGTTATACTTCTTCCATTTTCTAATCATGTTTGCAACTGTTGATCTTTTCTCACAAAGTTGTTTATCAATTGCAGTTTGACTCATCCCAGCGTTGTGCAGTTGGACAATTTTATCTCTGGTGTCTTTGGGAAGCTCTCTGGTCTGGGTCATGGTGAAGACTGCAGTCTGACAGTTTGAAGGTGTGTGCAGGTTTGAAGGTGTCTCTTATGCATCTAATCAGTTCAAACAGGTGTCATTCATACTGGTGTCATTCATACTGTTAACGAGTGGGGGCCGAAATAATGTTTGTTTCCTAGCTGCCCAATACTTATTGGCATCCCATTTTCACAAATAAATTGTTTAAAAATCATACAATGTTATTTTCTGGATTTTTTTTTTTTACATTCTGTCTCTCAAGCTTGATGTGTACCGATGATGAAAATTACAAACCTCTATTATCTTTTAAAATGGGTCAACTTACACATTTTTACATTGCCAATACTTATTGGCCCCACTGTAAATGCGACAAACACCACATGATGTTTTCATCGCATGGTGTGGCCCTGAAAATATACTTCAGGTCCCCGAAGGCGTTTTTACAAAATTAACATGAAGAAAATAATATAAAACATCATCATGACAACAGAGTCAGACCTCAACACTGATTCTCTTCTCGCCGTACACCGACTCTCCAACTACCATGTTCATCGTCACCAGTGCGTCTTCCTTCCCACGGCAGATAAATACACCTAAAACGGACCATCACAGAATTATTCTCACTTTCGCACACACGCACACACGCAGTCCAGAAGCTCAGACTCACCTTCATGTCTGTGTGGCTCCACAGTCACTTTCTTTCCTCCTCTAAACCCTCCTCTTCCTCCTGCTCCTCCTCGACCACCGCGTCCTCTCGGTGGCCCTCTGCCGCCACCACGGCCCCGGAATCCTCCTTCACCTCCCGGTGACCTAAAACCTCCACCTGTAAACACTAATGTGTTATTACCATCTCTAGGTGCACCTCATCCAAAAATCCCAACTGTTTTATTCCACACACTACAGCAACAAACCATCAGTTAATATTTAGTACAATAATATAAATCAAAACGTCTTTTTTTTTTAAAACATATTTTTGATCATATTAACACATCGTTCAGTTCCTGCTGGGTTTAACATAAACAAATCACCAAACGGCAATGGAGCCCACTCAAATCCATCTCATTACCTCCACCGCCACGTCCTCCCCTAAACCCGCCTCTTCCTCCTCGGTCTCCACCACGCCCTCTTCCTCCTCCGAATCCACCCCGACCTCCACCACGAGGACTAAAACCTGGAGTGTAAACAGAAGTGGTTTCAGCACAGCTCATTCCTCAGTGCACAGGTCACATGTACTCAAGTTCAGTCTCCATGTGGATGTTCCTGGGTCAGTACATCTGTTTATGTTTCTCATTCAAAAATTCTACTTGGGATTTTTTTTGTTGTTATTGTTGAAACATTAATGCCAGTGTTTATCACTGTAAAAACAGCTCTTCTGTTCTAATGTATGCAAACGAGCTGATGTGTAATCAGATGAAGAGACATTAGCATAAACGAACTCATACTAATTTGAATCCTCAGTCTGCAAATATGTATACATTTGATCTCAAACCGTAAATAATGATGATAATATGGTGGATGGGGGAAGGACACATGGAATCCACAAAAAACATTTCATTTACAGACAAAAAACCCCCCAGAAATTACACATTTACTCACACCAGAATTCAAACTAAATAAAGGGATTTCATAAAATTAAACAATTAAGTGACTGAATAAACTCTATATTTCCTCTATTTAACATCAACTTTAACTGCAGCTGGGATTTAATGTAACTAACATTCAGTCCTGATGAAATAAACACATATCCTTTATTCAAACATTTATCCACAAAGAGATTAAAAGAGAGCAAATACAAATGAGATCTCCTGAGGCGTTGCGTCCGTTAACGCTCGAGCGCAAGTGTAAAAAGGAGTTAGCATAAACCGCTAACACTTTCAGCATTCATCCCTTTGAACCACTTATACTAACAAACTTTTCACTCAAACTACACCCCAGACTTTCTATCCACAAACACACAGAAGACTCACCAGGTTTCATTATTAATCTGAAAAATAATCAGCAAAAGAAAGTAAAATTATTCTTTTTCTTCACGTCTCCTTATAAATTCACTCAGGAAAGTTCACGCGCTCGAGACCGCATGTGAGTTCCTGTTGCGAGGCTCCTTTCCCATGATGCACTACGCGAGCTGGCTTCAACACGTGACCGCCGCTGTAACGGCGCCATCTGGTGTTGCGGAGGGAAACGCAGCATCAAATCAAATAATAATGAAAATTTTGGATGCTTCTGCCCCCCCACAATGCAATCAGTGGGTTATCAAAGGCAGGCCGTGTCTCTCACTGTCTGTGCTGGAGGTTCATGTAAAAGCGCCACTGCTGACTTTCGTAAAGAGGACCTGCCGAGTTGTCAGCGTGTTTCTGCCCTGTGATGGCCTGAAGAGACGTCCAGGGTATGCTCTGTCCTCACCAAGAGTCGGCTGAGCTGGCCGCTTGCCTACCTGCGACCCTAATTCGGATTGAGTGTTTCAGAAAACAACTGAATAAATGCTTCTGACAGCTTTCTCATTCTCGTCATTACTTACACAAAAACCAAATACTGAAATGTAAACCATTTGATTTTCATGAGTTTCACAAATATACTTTTAAAATACAAATCATTTTTGGTAAAACTCGACAGTTGTACTTTAGTAAAGAGTAAAAAAGGCCTGATGGGTTGCAGTCTGTATCTTTCTGCCCTGCGATGGCCTGATGAGTTCTCCTATAACCTGCACTCACCCAGAGTCTACTGAGAAGGGTACTAGCCTCCCCGTGACCCTAATTAGGATGAAGCGATTCAGAAAATAAATGGCTGGATGAATGGCTGGATGGATGGATTTATGGATGGATGGATGGATGGATAGGTGGATGGATAGGTGGATGGCTGGATGGATGGATGAATGAATGAATGGATGGATGGATGGATGGATGGATGGATGGATAAATAGGTGGTGGATGGATAGGTGGATAAATGAATGAATGGGTGGATGAATGGGTGAATGGAGGGATGGATGGATGGATAGGTGGATAAATAGGTGGTGGATGGATAGGTGGATGGATGAATGGGTGGACGAATGGGTGAATGGAGGGATGGATGGATGGATAGGTGGATAAATAGGTGGTGGATGGATAGGTGGCTGGATGGATGGATGGATGGGTGGATAAATGGATGAATGGGTGGATGAATGGGTGAATGGATGGATGGATGGATGGATAAATAGGTGGTGGATGGATGGATGGATGGATGGGGAAATTAAAATCTTCAGTTTTGGCTACTGTAGTGGAAAAGATTGTATTGTCGTGGTGCCATCTAGAATGTTTTTCCTGTGCCTGCGTGGACTTCCTCTGTGTCCTCCAGTTACCTCCCAGAGGCCAAACACATGCACGGCAGGCCACATGTCTGTTCAAAAGCTCCTCATGGATGTGGGTGTGAGTGTGAATGTTTGTGTCTGTTTTAGTCCTGAATGCTGACACGTTCAGGATGTAACCCCGCCTCTTACCTGAAGTCAGCTGTGATTGGCTCCCGCTTTCCTGTGACCCGGATGGAGCAACGCTGAAGATGATGGATGGATGAATATGATAATAAGTCTTATAATGTCTTGAGAAATATTACATGCATGAAGAATTCTTCATGAAGCATTATAAGTCTTATTTTTTTAAGTCCTTAATTTGATATTTTGTTTTTATTTGTTTGTTTTTTGTTTGTTTGTTGAATATGAAATCGATTCAAAAAATGTGACTGATTGGTTATATATGTCGGTCATATTTGATTAGTTTCATTTTTTTTGTTCTTTTTTTAAAAGTAAGATTTTAAAAATCAAATGTTTATATTTGTGTGTGTTTTATACATTAATTACTAAATAGAGCTTAATAATAAAACAGAAAATACCGAGTCAGAGTGAGATACATGTTTATTTTATTGAGTTTTAAAATTTGTTACATAAAATGATGATGCTATTACAGTATGAAGGTCTGTACAGAACACCCTGAAAACAAAAACTATGCCGACGGTTCAGGGACACGTGAGTTTTTACTCAAAGAAGGAAAGAGGTGACCTTTAGCATGCAAGTCACAAAATATTACTTATTATTTACAGTGCTCTGTGTGTGTGTGTGTGTGTGTGTGTGTGTGTGTGTGTGTGCTTTGTGTGTGTGTGTGTGTGTGTGTGTATGTAACTGCTACACGTCTTTAGTAAAAGTTTTGTGTACATCATGAAGAAAGCCATTTACACTTTTCCTTCTATGTTTTGGATCCCTTCAGGTTTCTGGTTCTTCCTGAGTGAACAGGAGGTTGTGAGTTTGAATCCCAGACATTGTGCACTCATGATCGTTAATGTGGATTGAATTGTACTTATATAATGTAATAAAACTTTCACAGGAACTAATGTGATTTAGTAAAAGTGTTCCTGTATATTATAAACTCTTCTGTGTTTTAAAATGATTTGTACTTTTCCCGCTGATTCCTTTTTGTTGCCTTTTAAGTGAAATCAGACTTGATCTGAAATGAAATGATATTCAATGAAGATGCTTCTGGTAAATTTCCCATGTGCTGCATGTGATATCATATAAATAATAATAATAATATAAATGTGTCTCTTGACAAAAAATGTAATCAAATTCTTTAAAGTTTTTAACAAATAAAAAAGTAAATGATAAAAACAATCCTTTGCATTAAAAGAATAAAGACTATTATCACTCTCAACAGATCCATGACTGGTTTTCCGGTTGTGATCATTTTCAGAAGAGTCCTTTATACCTCTGTTTCATTATTATTATTAATGGGGCGGTGGCAGCCTGGTGGTGTGGGGCGCTGGATCACTGATCCTAGAGTTGGGGGTTCAAACCCCACTGTCACCAAGTTGCCACTGCCCCCCCAGTGCACTAACTGGGCTATCAAATGCCGGCCATGTCTCTCACTGTCTATGGTGTGAGATTCATGTAAAGCAACCGTTGCTGACTTTCGACAAGAGGAGCTGCAAAGCCGTCAGCGTGTTTCTAATCAGGAGGCGGAGTTCCCTGAGGCAGTTCGTTCACAGAAACGTTCTGGTAACTCCTGCAGCGGCACTGGAACCCAGTGGTATCAGCTTCTGCCCTTCCACTGGATCCTTCCGGTGGCGCCGAGAGGGGGGGGGGACGGACTTGCTGCTTGGGTAACAGCCTGTCCTCCATACTTCCTAGCCCGGCTCTGCCCACTGGAGAGTATCACCAGCCGGGATACCAGGCAGAGCGCTGCCATAGTCCTTCGGGACTGATGGAGGCCAACTACTACTACTACTACTAATTATATTATTATTATTATTATTATTATTATTATTATTATTATTATTATTATTATTATTTACCTCAAATGGGAGAATTATCCTCGGCTTATCCTTGGTTCTTCTTTCACCAAATAAAATGAATGTAGAAAATACATCATATGGATCCGTTGGTAGTAAAAAAAAAAAAAAAAAAAAAAAAGCTAAATCGGGACATTTTTTTAATTATCTGGTCATAATAACACCTGGAATTCTGCAGATTGACTTTTTGTCCACCCCAGGTTGGTTTTCTTGGTTCCAGATGATTGAAAACAATCTTCTTTCTGACCTACAGCTCCACAAACTAGTGGAGAAACTGTGAGTGAGAATCCAGCGCTGAGCTGATTAATAGTACGAGTTTAAATGCGAGTGTGTGGCCGGGTGTCGAGGCATCGGGGAACTGGGATAAACTACGCCAGTCGCTGAGTTCCAGTAGTTGGAGGTGGGAGGGAAAAATCCCCCTGAGGACACGGGCATAGCGCCCGAGTGCGTGCTCATGAAGTTCACTTTGGGCTGGTGGCTATGGTAACCCTGGACATAGGGCACTTCCGCCGGGTATTTGAGGACGCCGCCCTCGGTCGGGTGGTTTTGGTGTGCCTGAGAGATGCCCTGGAAATCAAACTTGTAGGCGTAGCGTTTGCCGTGAACTTTGGTCATGATGTTCTTGTCGTAGTAGTACCGCAAGGCACGGCTCAGCTTGTCATAGTTCATGTTGGGCTTGCTCTTGCGCTCGCCCCAGCGCTTGGCCACTTCGTCCGGGTCTATCATCTTGAATTCGCCGTTCGTCCCTTCCCAGGTAATGATGCTGGAGTTGTTACTGTCTGACAGGAGCTCCAGCAAGAACTGCCACAGCTGGATCTGACCTGAACCTGAAGAACCAGGATAAAATCATACTTACATCACAACAGTACAGCATAGCAAAGGGTCGCGTAAAATAGCAGAGCGCAGCACAGCACAGCTGAGAATGGCAGCGAATAACACAGAACAGCAGAGTCCAGTGTTGAATAGCAGAGCCAAGCCTAGCACAGCCTGGCATAGTACCATGTGGTTTCCAGGAGGAACCTGTATGTAGTCCAGCAGAGTGTGGCGTTGCCTTGCACCGCACTCTACTGTGCGATCTCCATGCGAATGTAAAATAGCACATGGCCTGCGCTGCACTACACGACACGCCAGAGTCTGCTATCAGACAGCACAGCACGGCGTGCCAGCGGAAGGTGTGGCGTATCGTGCACCACAGGCTGGAATGTTATGCTGATGTATTTAGGATTGAATTTAATATAACATGACGGAGTCTTGTCTGGCAGAGCATTTGGTCTTGATTTGATTGAAACGTATTTTATTTTATTGAAGAAAGGGATTGGACACAAGTTATCCAACTCAGTGAAGCCCTCGTTGCAATAGATCGTATTTGGTGTGTATATAGTACACTCACACACAGTGCATTATGGGTAACATACACTTCACGAATTCCTGTATGCAGGTGTCACAGCATGTTTATAAATCGTGTTTAATGATTTCTTCTCTTGATTGTTTTGTCCTTTCTTACCGGGATTAGCGAGGCGGCTGCTGAGTGGCCCTAACGCTTGGTACGGATCTAAAAATAAAAACATCTGGTGAGTAATCAGTTGGAATTAACAATAAATAAATAAGACCACACCCTTTTCTATCGTCCGGGTTTTACCTTGAGTGATTCTGGGTGAAGCTTCTGTGATCCTACTGTTGTGCTGCTGCTCCACTGGAGAACCTACAAAAATTCCACATTCCAGAATCATAAATCCTTTCAAACACACAGGATAGAAATAATGCGTTTGGTTTTATTAGGTTTGTTATCGTGTCTGTGAACTTATATCCCGTGTCAGGTAGAGTATTGCTCAGATGTTGATCAGATCTGGATCATGTATGATCAGGTGTGAATAAGGTATTGATCAGGTGATGGTCAGGTTATTTAAGTGTGGATCAGCACCTTTCGGAACCGTCATGCCCCCTGATGGCCAGCTGTTTCTCCTGCTGATCTCCTCAAAACTGTTTTCTGCACAAAACAAAACAAAAAGTTAATTTCTCCAGGTACTTAAATGTAATGAATTATTTTTATTTGAGATGAAGTCTAAACGACTCTTAGCAACGAAGCATTCTGTAATATCATTGCTTGTAACACCAGGAATTATGGGTGATATCATAAATACATTCGTATTGAACTCTTGTAACATTAATAAAACTGGCTCATGAGAGCAATGTGTTCCCAATAAATTCTTATTTTTGTGTTCTTTATAATCCTCACACATCAAGTGCCGACCCGGAGGGTGTAAACGTGATTGTCTGGATGAGGGTTGGGCCGTTAAAGTCCGGTCAGCTTGACTCGGTCGAAACGTTTACAGCGTAAAGTGTAAAGAGTTTTAACCAGTAATCGTTAACACTCCTTACAATGACGTCATGACATCAGTGAGGTCATTTAAAAGCGCTCGACTCCTCACAGGCAAAAAGGATTCCATGCATTACAGGGATCCCTCGCTACTTCGCGTTTCAATTTATGCAACTTCAGTGCATCGCGTTTTTTTTAAAGAATATTCATCGAAATAAGGAAATTAAGGAAGAAAAGGAGAAAAGTGAAGGAAAATGAAACAAAAACAGGGCCAATTATGCAAAAAAAAAAGAAAAACCCCCAACCCAAAACCCACCCATCAAAACTACATCTTTGTGAGGTGCGCTTCTGTGTGCTTGCATCTTTGTGTGTATGTATTTATATTTAATTTACATCTTATGCATTATTTTTAAATGTTTAATTGTTATTAGAAGAATTTATAGCATTGAATATGTATTTATTGATACTATATACACATAGACATGTACGTATACGTCAGTCGGGGGTCAGGGGTTGATCCTACTTCGCGGATTTCAGTTATCACACGGGATCTCGGTCCCCATCAACAGCGGAAAGTGAGGGATCCCTGTATAGTCGTAATTATTTTGTAAGGAGTTAGAAGGAGCTGATAGAGGGAGATTCTGCAGGAAAAGGAGGGAGGAAGGAAGGGCGGCATTAAAGACCCTGAAGAAACAACGGTAGCCTGAACAAATTGACCCAAGGAGAGCTGAAGACGACCCAGAGTCCCTCAGGAGGAGTGTCCTTTTGTTGCAGCCTAATGTATGTATTAGAAAATAGTCGATTGTGTCCTAGTGGGGCACCCAGTTTCCTGTTGCAGTGCAGCTGCTTCCTGTCTGAAACGACAAGAAAAGTCAGAGACCACCTTTGCCGTCGCATGTGTTCGGGTGGCGGGAAAACCTGGTGCCTTTTTAACAGCACAACAGCCTTGTGTGTAACTTTAGGGCTGTACAGTTGAACGTGCTGGACTGTTTTTGTTATGATGATGTTTCAGGGGTTCACAGATAAGTAAGTTCTGTTTGGATTCTTGTACTCTTTTCCCACATGTTTTGGGGAACCAGTCCAACAGTACTTTGACTTTAGTGGCTCGAGGTTTCACATCTACAAGCATGCAAGGTTCCGACTGACCCGACTCTGAGTACTAAGGTCTGTAACCTGGAGCTGTTCCAGCACACAGTTACCTTCAGATTCATGGACCTATCATCACACAAGTTCGTTGCTTTCCTGACATCCAAGATCTCACAGATAATCAACCATGAGTATCCTCGGTCCCTGATGCCCCACCAGCCTCCGGAACCTCCACCGTACACATCCCACATCTGTCCACATTCCACACAGTGCAGGATCTCTCATTGATCCAGGATGAAGTTTCCAGATTCATCAGGAATGTCAGGGTGCCATGACTGATGGAGTGCAAGGTCTTTGACCCATCAGCATGGAGGTAGGACTAGACCAGGAACCATGCTAACTCCCAAATTAACCAGAGGGAGAGTTCCATGACACACCACTGTGCCACTTCCTGTCTTGTCCTGCAACCTGCTGCTAATGGTCCCCATTTACCCTTTGTCTTCCTTAGATGCTCATTGTTTGCTGTCGTAATCAGCTCCGTCTCTTTTGATTGGTTCATTGTTGATAGTTTCCCCCCCGACATGCTATTTATACCCTTTCTGTTTCTTTGTGTATTTCTGAAGTCTTCTTGTGCATATCCTCTCTAATTCCTCTGCAACATGATTGTTGTTTGTTGTTTAAGAGCTTCCTGGATTTAAGGATATGCATAGATTCGTACACTTAATGAAGAAAATCAGGATTTCATCATGGGATTGGGAGAATACCGTATGCTATACTGTTAATGTTTTGGCTGAAACAAGCTGAAGGATTTCGAGCAGATTGAAACAGTTGAATTGTTAGATTTACTATAATGAATCAGAAACTGAACTGGTGATGATGATGATGATGATGATGATGATGATGTTGATGATGTTAATGATGATGATGATGATGATGATGTGTCTGTAATCAGTGAAATAAAGTATGTAGACACAGATGTTACTGCTAAGCACCGGTTCCTCTGTCAGTGATCTGAGCACACAGTGGTGCTTATCTGAATTTCTTTTGTACGCCACTGTTCAAAGTTTTGCTCTCACCAGCTTTGACCTGTAGTCTTGGTGGCGGCTGTGTGTTGGTAGGGCTTGTTGGGTATGAGAAAGTTGGACTACCTGCAGAAGAAACAAAATAAAAGCACAATAAATAAATACATACATATTCATAAAGGGTTAGCATGGTGCTGTATCGGTTAGCACTTGTACTTCACAGCAGGAATGTTCTGGGTTCAGAAAATGCATGGCGTAGGCGTTTCTTTCTGGATTTTGTGTGTTCACCTTGTGCTTGTGTAGGTTTCTTCCGCGTATATTTATATATATATATATATTTTTTTTTTTGATTGATTGATTGATTAACTGTTTTGGGTTTTTAAACCTGAGCCGAGTGGCTCATCAGGCCAGTGCTTATCCCCGGTTTCCTTAGCGTGAAGCAATCAGGAGTTGAACTCCTCCTGGATGGGACGCTTGTCCATCGCAGGTTTCCTTCCCAGTATATTTTTACTGGTACCCATTTATACTGCTGGGTGAACACAGGCACACTTGTGGTTGAGACCTTGCCCAGGGGTCTTAGCACAGTGCGGGACTCAGTGCGATTTGAACTCACAACCTCCCGATCATGATATATATATATACTAGTCCTTCTCAAAAAATTAGCATATTGTGATAAAGTTCATTATTTTCTGTAATGTACTGATAAACATTAAACTTTCATATATTTTAGATTCATTGCACACCAACTGAAATATTTCAGGTCTTTTATTGTTTTAATACTGATGATGATTTTGGCATACAGCTCATGAAAACCCAACATTCCTATCTCAAAAAATTAGCATATTTCATCCAACCAATTAAAAAAAAAGTGTTTTTAATACAAAAAAAGTCAACCTTCAAATAATTATGTTCAGTTCTGCACTCAATACTTGGTCGGGGATCCTTTTGCAGAAATGACTGCTTCAATGCGGGCGTGGCATGGAGGCAATTGGCCTGTGGCACTGCTGAGGTGTTATGGAGGCCCAGGATGGTTCGATAGCGGCCTTAAGCTCATCCACAGTGTTGGGTCTGGTGTCTCTCAACTTTCTCTTCACAATATCCCACAGATTCTCTATGGGCTTCAGGTCAGGAGAGTTGGCAGGCCAGTCGAGCCCAGTAATACCATGGTCAGTAAACCATTTAGCGGTGGTTTTGGCACTGTGAGCAGGTGCCAGGTCGTGCTGAAAAATGAACATCTTCATCTCCATAAAGCTTTTCAGCAGATGGAAGCATGAAGTTCTCCAAAATCTCCTGATAGCGAGCTGCATTGACCCCGCCCTTGATAAAACACAGTGGACCGACACCAGCAGCTGATATGGCACCCCAGACCATCACTGACTGTGGGGACTTGGGCATTTTGGCATTTCCTTGTCCCCAGTCTTCCTCCAGACTCTGGCACCTTGATTTCCGAACGACATGCAAAATTTGCTTTCATCCGAAAATAGTACTTTGGACCACTGAGCAACAGTCCAGTGCTGCTTCTCTGTAGCCCAGGTCAGCCGCTTCTGCCGCTGTTTCTGGTTCAAAAGTGGCTTGACCTGGGGAATGCGGCACCTGTAGCCCAGTCCACTGCTTCCACAGGGCCCCCAAGGTCTGGAATCGGCCCTTGTCCACAATCTTCCTCAGGGTCCGGTCACCTCTTCTGGTTGTGCAGCGTTTTCTGCCACACTTTTTCCTTCCCACAGACGTCCCACTGAGGTGGCTTGATCGAGCACTCTGGGAACAGCCTATTCGCTCAGAGATTTCTTTCTGTATCTTACCCTCTTGCTTGAGGGTGTCAATGATGGCCTTCTGGACAGCAGTCGGGTCGGCAGTCTTACCCATGATTGCGGTTTTGAGTAATGAACCAGGCTGGGAGTTTTTAAAAGCCTCAGGAATCTTTTGCAGGTGTTTAGAGTTAATTGGTTGATTCAGATGATTAGGTTAATAGCTCGTTTACACTACCTGAACATCATATGCTCATTTTTTGAGATCGGAATTTTGGGTTTTCATGAGCTGTATGCCAAAATCATCATCAGTATTAAAACAATAAAAGACCTGAAATATTTCAGTTGGTGTGCAATGAATCTAAAATATATGAAAGTTTAATTTTTATCAGTACATTACAGAAAATAATGAACTTTATCACAATATGCTAATTTTTTTTAGAAGGACTAGTATATATATATATATATATATATATATATATATATATATATGTGTGTGTGTGGATATTCCAAATTGCCCTAGCATCGACCCTGTCTTGATTTTGGTAATGAACAACTATTAAAACTCTAATTAAAATCAAAAAGTTACCATGAGCATTTCTTTTTCATCCTTTAGCTTCGAGTGTCGCTCAGCATAAAGCCCTCGATCAACAATATCACGTTTACCAACTTTCAGAATTCTTAACCAGTTAGCTTTAGTTCAGGAGTCTCAAACTCATTCCAGAAAGGGCAGCAGTGGCTGCAGGTTTTTGCTTCAACCAAGCAGCAGCACACCTGACATGACTCATTTAATTAACTGATCTGAGCCTTCAGGCAGTTGATTGGTCAATCTGAATGCACTTGTACAGCGATTGGTCAGCGGCTGCCGCTTGGTCGAAGCAAAAACCTGCAGCCACTGTGGCCCTTTGTGGACTGAGTTTGAGACCCCTGGCTTAGATGTTTAGTCGCAGCTCTACTACTACTCGTAAATATATGAACAATCAGTAACACAACATCAGCTTGCAAAAGCTGCACACATGGCATCTGTGATTAAATATAAGCTCCGCCCCTAACACTCACAAATGGACCTAGTTAAATTAGCCAACATCAACATCTCCAGTAGGAAAATATTCCAGAGCTGCATTAAATAGAGTGGGATTTCAATATTGTCTGTGTGTGTGTGTGTGTGTGTGTGTGTGTTGGCATTTTAGATTATTTTAAACACTAATCCAATTGCTTGGGTTTGGATAAAGAGGCGTGTGTGATGTTCTGATCTCGGCTTTTCATTATTGTACAGCACATGCACTCAAGGACCGAGGCCCAACACGGGCGGCGCTTATATTCTTGTGTTGATGTTTGGAAGCCATGTTTCGGTCCATTCCCTAGAATGCAGCCATTGTATTACTATGTGGGTTATACTAGGCTTCTACAAACTACGCATTTTAAACATTTTTGAGATGTCAGTAGACAAACTTAAAAATTTCTTTGGGTTGAGAAAAATGTTCGGTCTTCAGTGCCCGTGCCCCCCCCCCCCCCGGTTCTGCAGCCCCTGTGTGTGTGGACAGGTGTGTGTGTGTGTGTGTGTGTGTGTGTGTTTCTGTGCATGTATTTGTGTGTGTGAATGTGTGTATGAGTGTGAGAGAGTGATGTGTGTGAGTGTGTGTGTGTGTGTGTGTGTATGTGTGTGTGAGAGCGTGAGAGAGAGAGAGTGTGTGTGTGTGTTTGAGAGAGAGAGAGAGAGAGAGAGAGTGTGTGTGTGTGAGTGTGTGTGACAGTGAGTGTGTGTGTGTGTGTGTGTGTGTGTGTGTGTGACAGTGAGTGTGTATGTGTGTTCGTGTGTGTGTGTGTGTGTGAGAGAGAGAGAGAGAGAGAGAGAGAGAGAGAGAGTGAGTGTGTGTGTGTGTGTGTGTATGTGAGAGAGAGAGCGAGAGAGAGAGTGAGTGTGTGTGTGTGTGCATGTATGAGAGAGTGAGTGTGTGTGCGCACATGTGTGTGTGTGTGTGTGTGTGTGTGTGTGTGTGTGTGTGTGTGTGTGTGTGTGTGTGTGCATATTACTCTGGCGGAGGTAGTTGAGGTGTGACAGCAGGACATCAGTGTTGTATGGTGACGTGAGATGCATCATATCCTCTTTTGACATTTTGCAAAGCATCTTGCCATCCAGTGTGAGGAAAAGGGATACATCCACATCCACCAGGCTGTACTCTTTGATCGCCCACTCCACCCACTGACGCACATGGTCATGCGTCCAAACCTCCGGGTCTGAAATGAGGGAAACAAAGAAATGACAAATTGATTACATAAAGAATCAAGTCTGGTTCATTCACTTTATTTATACTGAGATATAATTTTTTTTTCAATGGCAACAACAACAACAACAACAACAGCAATAATAATAATAATAATAATGATAATAATAATAATAATAATAATAACAGTAATACATCTCGTTTAGTTTTATAATTGTCTTCACCACCTTTAAAATTACTTCACTTTGAAAAAACCTTGAAACACACGCACACATAAATAAATACAGTATGTATATATATATATATATATATATATATATATATATATATATATATACATACACACACACACACACACACACACACACACACACACACACACACACACACACACACAGGCCTGTAGTCGTGCATACACGCGAGTATACGCCATATGCGCACTTATTTTAGCAAGCATGCAGCGTGTACACACTTATTTTTTATTTGAAATATTGCTTTGTCATTTGTCTCGGCTTTTAATCATGTCACAATTGTGTTTCTGTGTCTATGATAATTCAGTGAAGAGAGCCCAGTATAATAAGAACCATGCCACGATTGGGCACTGCGGATTCTCGATGGTATACCCACTTATTTTTTTTACCACTACTATTTTTTTGGCTCAGGCTTTTAACCTTTCATAAAGATTTCTGAGGTTATAACCCTGCTAAGAAGACATGGTCAATTAAAAAAAAAAAATCAAACGATGCACGAGTTGCTCTCTTATTGACTAGCTCCCAATATCCCGCCCCACTGGCCTCCCATAGGCTATCTCCAAATATCCCGCCCCACTGGCCTCCCATAGGCTATCTCCAAATATCCCGCCCCGTTGGCCTCCCATTGGCTAGGAGGGATGATGCAGCTTCCTTGAGCAGCAGCTGGTTCATGAGTTTTTTGAGTGTGCTCATTGCAACTTTATTTTTCGGCTCAGGCTTTTAACCTTGCATAAACATTTGCAAGATTATAACTCTGCTAAGAAGACATGAAGTAAGTACCTTAAAAGGTATGCTTTTATAATCGTAAAAGGGTAGTATTGGGGGCCTTGGAACGAATCACGCATTTAACATGTAAAATGTGGTTCTACTTACGAAAAATCCAGGTTTTGAAAAAGGCTCTGGAACGAATTAATTTTGTAAGGTGAGGTACCACTGTATATATATATATATATATATATATATATATATATATATATATATATATATATACACACATGAAGTATGTTAGAGTGGTGCAGGACATGTATGAGAGATGTAAGACAGTGGTGAGGTGTGCTGTCGGTGTGGCCGAAGAATTCAAGGTGGAGGTGGGACTGCATCAAGGATCAGCTCTGAGCCCCTTCTTGTTTGCTATGGTGATGGACAGGCTGACAGACAAGGTTAGGCAAGAATCTCCATGGACTATGATGTTTGCAGATGACATTGTGATCTGTAGTGAGAGCAGAGAACAAGTGCAGGAAAATCTAGAGAGGTGGAGGTATGCCCTGGAAAAAAGGGGAATGAAGGTTAGCCTCAGTAAGACAGAATACATGTGTGTGAACGACAAGGACCCAAGAGGAACGGTGATGTTACAGGGAGCAGAGATAAGGAAGGTGGAGGATTTTAAGTACTTGGGCTCAACAATCCAGAGCAATGGAGAGTGTGGAAAAGAGGTGAAGAAGCGTGTGCAGGCAGGTTGGAATGGTTGGAGAAAAGTGTCCGGTGTGATGTGTGATAGGAGAGTATCGGCAAGAATGAAGGGAAAAGTGTACAAGACGGTGATGAGGCCAGCGATGTTGTATGGTTTAGAAACAGTGGCCCTGGGGAAAAGACAGGAGGCAGAGCTGGAGGTAGCAGAGATGAAAATGTTGAGGTTCTCTTTGGGAGTAACGAGGATGGATAGGATCAGGAATGAGTCCATCAGAGGGACAGCACATGTTAGATGTTTTGGAGACAAAGTCAGAGAGGCTAGATTGAGATGGTTTGGACATGTACAGAGGAGGGATAGTGAGTATATTGGTAGTAGGATGCTGAGGTTGCAACTACCAGGCAGAAGGCCAGGAGGAAGACCAAAGAGAAGATTTATGGATGTGGTGAAGGAGGACATGAAGGTCATTGGAGTAAGAGAAGAAGATGCAGAAGACAGGGTGAGATGGAGGCAGATGGTTTGCTGTGGCGACCCCTGAAGGGAAAAGCCAAAAGGAAAAGAAGAACAAAATACCGGTATATACAGGGATCACACACACACACACACACACAGACACTCCCACACTCCCACACACATGTCTACACACACACACATACACACACACTCACACATCAACATGAACATACACATACAAACACACACACACTGCCTCACACACACACACACACACACACACACACACACACACACACACACACACACACACACACACACACAGGTCCTCACTGAGTTGCCATTAATTTTTCTTAGAAAATAATCTACTTCCGCTGTGATGCAAGATTCTGTGGTAAAAAGTGTGTGTGTGTGTGTGTGTGTGTGAAACCACAACTAGTTTTATTTTTTCAGTATCCTTCAAAACCGAATACTGAACCTCTACCTGTTAAACACACCCACACTCAGTTTGCATGCAGGGCATGATGGGATATTAGCCTTGCTATAAGCAAGACATCACTGTGAGTTTAATATGGTTCGCTTTCTGGAATGTTAGCATGTCTAGTTCATATTGATTTAACAGATCTACGGCGAGGAATTAGCTCAGGGATATCAAGTTTACATTCTTACTTCTCTATGATGGAGAGGTTTAATCTAAAACTACATTCAGCTCATGTAGTTTTGGGGGTCTGATCTTATCTTGTCTTATCTTGTCTTATCTTGTCTGATATGTTCATGGCGTCTGACTGAGTAGCAGGTCATCTATCAGTGTCACAGCTTCCATGTAAAATGAGCAGATCCACTGAGGATCATTTTAGGTTCTTCAGCAAAGGGGGCTAAATGAAGTGTTGTGCCCTCAGGGTCCAGGTGATGGGGTGTGGCTCAGCTGTGAGATGTTGGCGAGTCATGGATCAGAAGAGGAAATAATGAGGTGTGTCTTAAACGTTGAGATGATGGGATGTCCTACCTGCCGGGACAATGACTCTTTTTTCTTCTGTGGTGCTCTGTGGACTTGTCCTCGGTTCTGGGTACGAAGGCTGATACGGCTGATGTCCTCCGTCACTACTGCTGATGTGACGACTTCTTTTAGCAGCACTGACCTCGACTGGAGACTCACGACTAACACACAGAGCTTTGATTTAAATTTCATTTTCATACTGATCTGTTCATTTCATCACAGCAAATTGTCATCATCCAATCACATTTCTTCTCGTTTACCTGCCAATCCCTCGCCTCCTCTCTACCAGAACAAACCTTCAGGTGTAGATAAGCATGTTTTATCTTCGTGAACTATTTCACGTTATTCAGTGGCATGTCTGTTTAAGACTCTTGTCCTCATTTCCTTACTTGATTATTTAACAACAGGAAAACATGTCAGAGTTCACCATTGCCACGTTAACCAATCATCTGCTGATCATTTACAGTGTCTACGCTGGCTAGCAAGATTAGCAATTATTTCAGAATGAAAGTTTAATTAGTGAGCTTTGATTAATCCGAAACTGAAAATTTCATTTTTCCTCTTTCACACTATATGTATCAGCTCCTGCTTGGTGAAAAATATTTGTCTTTATTCAGTAGTATTACAAACTGAGTTTATTTCTAACTCCGCCCCAAATTATTTGAAAAGTACTGGGAAACTAGGAATCAATGAAGAATTTCAATACCAATACTGAAGTCTTTAGGCAGAGTGTGTGTGTGTGAGTGTGTGTGAGTGTGTGTGAGTGTGTGTGTGTGAGTGTGTGTGTGAGTGTGTGTGTGTGAGTCTGTGAGTGTCTAAGCGTGGGCATGTGAGTGTATGAGAGTGTGTGAGTGTGTGTGAGTGTGTGAATGTATGTGACTGTGAGTGTGTGTGAGTGTGTGTGAGTGTGAGTGAGTGTGAGTGTGCAAGTGTGTGAGTGTGTGAGATTGTGAGTATCTAAGTATGTGTGGGGGTGAGAGTGTGTGAATCTGTGAGTGTGACTGTGTGTGAGTGTGTGTCAGTGTGTGTGAGTGTATGTGAATCTGCGAGTGTCTAAGTGTGTGTATGTGAGTGTATGAGAGTGTGTGTGTGTGTGTGTGTGTGTGTGTGTATGAGTTACCTGGCTCCATTGAGGTGTTCATTTTTCTTGTTCGGATTGTTCACTGATGTGTTCGTCCACTCAGAATCTGTGCTTTCCTCGGACCCCTGTCTAAATCCGCCCTGTGCCGTTGGAGATGTGGTCTCAGGCTTCATGCTTCCAAATGCCGGCTCAAATATGGACCGATCCTCACTCACCACTACCAGAGCTTCCTACAGTACACACACACACACACACACACACACACACACACACACACACACACACACACACACACTCAGATTTTGCATGTTTGATCATCTCTGAGGGTATTTCAGGTGTCACTGGTGATTCTGAAGTGAAAATATGTTTCCCATCGTTGTTGATATTTTTCTTTATTTAGACGAGACTTTATTCATGAGAGTTTTACTCCTGCAGTCGCCGTTTATTCCCTTAAAATAACTTCAAACAGGCAGGAAATGCAGAATGAGCACCACAGACTCATGATAACACACAGATGTTGGTAAACAGGGCGGAGTCAGAACTGATTTATTTCTGCAAATACTGCATCCTCTCTTTCATAACAGTATGACGTGACTTATTTGTTATTTTTTTCTCAATCAACCAAATTTAAAAATCTTTTTAATTAATGTAGTTCGCAAAGTTGATAATAAATGATTCGCAGCAGACTTTCCTTACCATTTTTTCTTGATGTGAAGAGTAATCAGTATTTCGGTCGCGTACGCAGTAATGTTAGCGGGTTAGCTGCTGTTTTTTTAACCGCTCTCTATACAAATTCGTGTTTATTTGTGGGCGTGTCTTATCTTTAGTTTTCACTGATAGCACCCAGCTAGTTTCGATATCTACACAAGAGAGCCACAGAACGTCACAGAATAGATTCAATCGCAGGTACAATGTTCTCGTATTCCAAAGAGAATTCGGAAGGAATGTTGCGAAATTTTAAAGTGAGAAAGCACTTCTGTTTCTTTCATATTCTAAACTGCTTGATCCTAATTGGGTCAGAGGGAGGCTAACACCCATCTCAGCTGACTCTGGGTAAGGGCGGGGTACACCCTGGACAGCTCACCATGCCATCACTCACACAACCATTAACACTCACACCGACGAAACCCACGTAAGCACAGGGAGAACATGCACCCTCCGCACAGAAACACCCAAGCTGGGAATTGAACCGAAGACCTTCTTGCTGCGAGGCAGATGTACTGACCACTGCGCCACTATCCCACCTTCACTTCTGTTTACAAAACAAATGAACAAACAAACAAACAACCCAAAAACAGGAAGGACACACGAGTGAAACAAACCACTATTTCTCACTGATGGTCACCTGATCACCTTTAGATGTCATTAGCATAAAGCGCTCAAATTTGTGGTACTGATTGCGCTGCCCACTTTGCATAGCGAATAATCGTCCCACCTCTGGCCAAAAAAATCAGCGTTCACTGAAAATAAATCAAATTGATATGCTTTAATACAGCATGCCTCTGGAAAAAGGAAACACAAGGCCAGAAACCACAGAGTGTCGTTTAACATCACAAAAACATTTCAAAATTATTCAACGCTCACAATCTCCCTGTTTATTTTTTATTTTTTTATAATTAGGTCATGTGTGTACATCCAAACATACCAAAGGTTAAATTTAATCGACTGAAATGAAGCAATGCACTGGGAGGGTTCCAGGAATAATTTTGCTCAAGAATTTTATTCGCATTCTTCAGTCGCCGTTGATGCTGATGCCATGCTATACCCTCCGCCCCTTGGGTAATGTCTGTGTGCGTCACAATAGCCGATTAAAACACAAAAATGGCTCGAACTCTGAGCACTTATCATTTCGGAATATAGTTGGGAATTACAGTCATGTGATGATTCATCCTTCACACAAAACCTTCTGCCAGGATTCTCATAAACAATGCAGGGAGTGGTTCGATTTCCAGGGGGATCTGGTTTCCTCCATGTGGGGATGAGTTTATGGATTCAACAGTCACGGGGGTCCAAATATCCACAGATTTATTCCCACTGAGAAACTACAGACGATCATTAAACATCGTTTTCACTTTTCACTTCAAAACTGAACTGACCTCATTCAACACGGGTTCTTTGTTTCCACTCGATTTCAGTCTGTTATATTTGCGTTTCTCTTCCATCTGAAAGGCGTCAGGGTCTGTGACAGTACACTGAAGGTCGTGCGTTTAAATCCTGGATTCAATCGGGATCCATATGCTTACAGGCACCAGGTGGTGTTATGAACACGGACGGACTAAACCTATTTACAGTGCATCCAGGTGCGGCACGGCAGTGTGGTGGTTAGCACGACCGTCTCACAGCAACAATGATGAAGGTGTTTCTGTGCGGAATTTGTATGTTCTCCTGGTGCTTGTGTGAGTTTCCTCCCACAGTCCAGAAAAATGCGCAGTAGGCCAGTTGGCTGTTGTGTATTTGCTCTCGGTGCGAGTGCGAGTGTGAATGTGAACACTGGTGTGTGTGTGTGTATGTGTGTGTGTGTGTGTGTGTGTTTGTGTATGTGTGTATGTGTGTGTGTGTGTGTGTGTGTGTGTGTGTGTGTGTGTGTGTGTTATGAGCACTGCAATGATCTGGCAAATTGTTCAGGGTGTATCTAGCCTTCACCAATTCGTCGGATATAGGCTTTGCCCCCCCCCCCCCATGACCCAGGTCGTATTAAGCAGTTCAGTAAATAAATGAATGAATGAAGAACATCTCTAAAGAACCCTGAACAAAGCTTTGAATTTTTTTATGAACTGGTCAAGAATGTGTGATATTAGCCTGGATATCACAAGCTCAAATCAAACTAATGCCACAGCCATCCATGGGAGCTGATTGGCCTCTCAGGGGAGGGATGGTATGCACATCCTTCCCTGTCACTCACAGTGATCGCCAGCTAATCATGGGCGTCTGAGGGCTCATTCATACGAAGCAGCGGATAGCGCTTTCCCCTGCCGAGTGTGTTAGACCTGCCCCCAAATACACACGTGCAACAGTCTGAGAACAGGTGGGTGACCAGTGTTGCATGTCATGGAGAGGGCGTGTGCATGCTTTCATCCCTCCCTAATCAATGGTGGTCGTGTGACAGGGAAGGTAACACCTGATGGGTGGGAATACAAATAAATAAGAGAGAAAACGGGGAAAATAAAAATGAATGTGTGATAGTTAGCTTCTTAGTGCAGCATGAGGTCCAGTTTTAAAAAGGTTCCTTCGGGGTTCTTTTAGGGTTCTGTGAAATAATTGTGTGTTCAATACTGAATGCTACTGAAAGGAACAGGAGCATGTGGTTAGTTCTCAGGTTCTCTATCTCTCTCTCCGGAGAAGAATCCATCCAGATTATACATTGTGTAGGAAAGAACTTTATCTGATCCAGATCATAACTGAAGAGGAATCACAGGCTGAGCTGCTCTGCGAGTGTTGCTATGCAAGTGTTTTTATTCTTGAACTGTATTAACAGCGGTATAAAAGAAAAGTTGAAAGGAGAGAACCCAAGCGAGACGGATTAGCACACGGAGCTAAAGTCTGTCAGATGATGCAGCACGTGTTAGTAAAGTATTAGCAGTTAAAATGACCGAACAAACCTGTGTCCTGATCGTATTGTAACATTTTCTTAAAATGTGTCTGAACTTGTGAGAAATGTTCAAATGCTACACCTGCTACTCAGAAAGTTAGCGAATAAGCTGATAGCTAGTCAGTCGTTAGAAGCTGTAATGTTTAAATAGATGTCTGGTAAATACCTGAGCAGTTAGCGCTACATTCACCTGATCAACTTTAAATTTATCAAAATTATTTTGAATTTCTAAGTTATTTTTACATAAAGTAATTTCACAGATTATTTGAACACACACACACACACACACACACACACATACACACAGACATACACTCACACA
>CM045739.1:1587500-1590000 GCA_024760905.1 Plotosus lineatus
GTGAATGAACTCTGAGTAAAATAAAAGCTGAGGGAGAAGATATAAATAAAACACATTAATGGCACACAGCCCCGGAAAAATAATCACCATCGGAACAGGTTCTCTGCTTCTTCAGCACAGCCTGACGCTGATTATTTCACGATATCAACACGACACTGGGAGGGTGTGAATCCTGCACCACTTAAGCAGCGGCCCCGGCTCACCTGAGAGTCGAACGGACGTCCGAGGGACAGAAATTCTGTCGAGACTCTAAACTCTCACGATACCCTGGAGGATGGACTTCATTGTCTGGACAAAGATTGTAGAACTACCAAAAATTTTGCTCTCGGTCAGGCATCCATTTATTCTATCCAGCAAGGTTTGACCCCTCCATAATAATAACAGAATGGGCATGGTCTAAATCGTGAGGGCGGAGTTGAAGGTTATATGTGATGGGAAGAGTAATGAAATTCATTGTGTTGGATATTTAATTCCTTAAAGTGGAATATGGTGGTGTCCACCTCACAGCAAGAGAGTCCTGGGTTCAAGTCCCGGGCTCAGGAGGTGTGTTTCTGTGTAGCGATTGAATGTTCTCTCTCTCTCTCTCTTTCTCTGTGTGTGTGTGTGGGGGGGGGGGTTTCCTCCAAGTACTCCAGTTTCCTCCCACAATTCAAGGACATGTACAGTAGGCTGATTGGCTGTTCCAAATTGCCCCGAGGTGTGCGAGTGAGTGTGTATGATCGTTTTTGCCGATTCTCTTTCATGCAAAGTGTTCATCTTAAAGGAGCAACATAAACTGTGTGAGGTCACATAGGAGGCTAACAGCTCACAAACTCACAGGGTAGTGTGATCTGACAGTTTGTGGTGGGTGCTTTTTATAACTCAAACACTCTGCTACACACACACACACACACACACACACACACACACACACACAAACACACACAAACACACTCCTTCACACACACACACACACACTCAGACACACACAAACACACAAACAAACACAAACACACTCCTTCACACACGCAAACATACACACACACACACACACACACACACACACACACAAACACACTCCTTCACACACACACAAACACACACAAACACACACACACTCCTTCACACACACACACTCAGACACACACAAACACACACAAACACAAACACACTCCTTCACACACACATACACACACACACACTCAGACACACACAAACACACACACAAACACTTAAACAACCAAACTCCTACACACACTCAGACACACACACAAACACACACAAACACAAAACACACACAAACACAAACACACTCCTTCACACACACACACACACACACACACACACACTCAGACACACACAAACACACACAAACACACACAACACAAACACACTCCTTCTCACACACACACACACACACACACACTCAGACACACACAAACACACACAAACACAAACACACTCCTTCACACACACACACACACACACACACACACACACACACACACACACAAACATACACACAAACACATAATCACACACAAACACACTCCTTCACACACACAAACACACAAACACAAACACACTCCTTCACACACACACACACACACACACACACACACACACACACACACACACACAAACACAAACACACTCCTTCACACACATACACACTCAGACACACAAACACACAAACAAACAAACACACTCCTTCACACACACAAACACACACACACACACACACATAAACACAAACACAGTCATTCACACACACACACATACACTCAGACACACACAAACACACTCCTTCATATACACAAACACACAAACACACACAAACACAGTCCTTCACACACACATACACAAACACACTGCTTCACACTCACACACACACAGGACACACACAAACACACTCCTTCACACACACAAAAACACACAAACACAAACACAGTCATTCACACACACATACACTCAGACACACAAACACACACACAAATACACAAACACACTCCTTCACACACACAAACACACACTGGTGAACCATCTATAGTGTACTCTGTCCTTGTCCATAATCAGCTGAGCCTCCCCACGACCCCAATTAGGTTTGAACGTTCAAAAAAATGAATGAATGAACATTCTACAGGATTAGCATGTCTGTCCCACAGTGAGAAGGTCCTGGGTTCAAGTCCCAGGTTTGCTGTCTGCGTCTTTATGTGGTCTTACTTGTGTGGGTTTCCTCTGGGGACAGAGCTTTCCTCCCACAGTCCAAACACATGTGTGTACATTCGGAGAATTATCTGTTATGATGAGTTGGCTCTAGGTGTGAGATGTTTCTTGTAGAGAACAGTTCTGCAGCCGGGGCAGTGGTGGTCTAGTGGATAGGGCGCAGGATCGCTGATCCTAAGGTTGGGGGTTCGTGTCCCCACAGGATTGTCACTGTCCCCCCAGTGCAGCTAACTGGGTTATCAAAGGCAGGTCATGTCTCTCCCTGTCTGTGGTGTGAGGTTCATGTAAAAGAACC
>CM045739.1:1595000-1597500 GCA_024760905.1 Plotosus lineatus
TCAGCACTGAAACAGAATCCGATTTATTTTATTCAGCACTGCAACAGAATCTGATTTATTTTATTCAGCACTGCAACAGAATCCGATTTATTTTATTCAGCACTGCAACGGAATCCGAATTATTTTATTCAGCACTGCAACAGAATCCGATTTATTTTATTCAGCACTGGAACAGAATCCGATTTATTTTATTCAGCACTGCAACGGAATCCGATTTATTTTATTCAGCACTGCAACGGAATCCGAATTATTTTATTCAGCACTGCAACGGAATCCGATTTATTTTATTCAGCACTGCAACAGAATCCCATTCATTTATTCAGCACTGCAACAGAATCCGATTTATTTTATTCAGCACTGCAACGGAATCTGATTTATTTTATTCAGCACTGCAACAGAATCCGATTTATTTTATTCAGCACTGCAACGGAATCCGATTTTTTTCATTCAGCACTGCAACGGAATCCGATTTAGTTTATTCAGCACTGCAACAGAATCCCATTCATTTATTCAGCACTGCAACAGAATCCGATTTATTTTATTCAGCACTGCAATACAATCTAATTTATTTTATTCAGCACTGCAATACAATCTGATTTATTTTATTCAGCACTGCAACAGAATCCCATTTATTTTATTCAGCCCTGCAGTACAATTTATTTTATTCAGCACTAGTACAGAATCCGATTTATTTCATTCAGCACTGGAACAGAATCCGATTTATTTTATTCAGCACTGCAATATAATCTGATTTATTTTATTCAGCACTGCAACAGAATCCGATTTATTTTATTCAGCACTGCAGTACAATTTATTTTATTCAGCACTAGAACAGAATCCGATTTATTTCATTCAGCACTGGAACAGAGTCCGATTTATTTCATTCAGCACTGCAACAGAAACCGATTTTTTTTTATTCAGCACTGCAATACAATCTGATTTATTTTATTCAGCGCTGCAACAGAATCTGATTTATTTCATTCAGCACTACAGTACAATTTATTTTATTCAGCACTGGAACAGAATCCGATTTATTTTATTCAGCACTGGAACAGAATCCGATTTATTTCATTCCGCACTGGAACAGAATCCGATTTATTTCATTCAGCACTGCAATACAATCCGATTTATTTCATTCAGCACTGCAACAGAATCTGATTTATTTAATTCAGCACTGCAGTACAATTTATTTTATTCAGTACTGCAACAGAATCCGATTTATTTCATTCAGCACTGGAACAGAATCCGATTTATTTTATTCAGCACTGCAACAGAATCCGATTTATTTTATTCAGCACTGCAGTACGATTTATTTTATTCAGCACTGGAACAGAATCCCATTCATTTAGTCAGCACTGGAACAGAATCCGATTTTTTTTATTCAGCACTGGAACAGAATCCGATTTATTTTATTCAGCACTGCAACAGAATCCGATTTATTTTATTCAGCACTGCAGTACGATTTATTTTATTCAGCACTGGAACAGAATCCCATTCATTTATTCAGCACTGCAACAGAATCCGATTTATTTCATTCAGCACTGCAACAGAATCCGATTTATTTTATTTCTGCACTGTAACAAAATCTGATTTATTTCATTCAGCACTGCAACAGAATCTAATTTATTTTATTCAGCACTGCAACAGAATCTGATTTATTTTACTCAGCACTGCAACAGAATCCGATTTATTTCATTCAGCACTGCAACAGAATCTGATTTATTTCATTCAGCACTGCAACAGAATCCGATTTATTTTATTTCTGCACTGTAACAAAATCTGATTTATTTCATTCAGCACTGCAACAGAATCTGATTTATTTTATTCAGCACTGCAACAGAATCTGATTTATTTTATTCAGCACTGCAACAGAATCCGATTTATTTCATTCAGCACTGCAACAGAATCCGATTTATTTCATTCAGCACTGCAACAGAATCTGATTTATTTCATTCAGCACTGGAACAGAATCCGATTTATTTTATTCAGCACTGCAACAGAATCCGACTTATTTTATTCAACACTGCAGTACGATTTATTTTATTCAGCACTGGAACAGAATCTCATTCATTTATTCAGCACTGGAACAGAATCCGATTTATTTCATTCAGCACTAGTACAGAATCTGATTTATTTCATTCAGCACTACAGTACAATTTATTTCATTCAGCACTGGAACAGAATCCGATTTTTTTTATTCAGCACTGGAACAGAATCCGATTTATTTTATTCAGCACTGCAGTACGATTTATTTTATTCAGCACTGGAACAGAATCTCATTCATTTATTCAGCACTGGAACAGAATCCGATTTATTTCATTCAGCACTGCAACAGAATCCGATTTATTTTATTCAGCACTGCAGTACGATTTATTTTATTCAGCACTGGAACAGAATCCCATTCATTTATTCAGCACTGCAACAGAATCCGATTTATTTCATTCAGCACTGCAACAGAATCCGATTTATTTTATTTCTGCACTGTAACAAAATCTGATTT
>CM045739.1:1612500-1627500 GCA_024760905.1 Plotosus lineatus
AACAATAATAATAATAACAATAACAATAACGATAACAACAACTATAATAACAACAACAACAATAATAATAATAATAATAATAACAATAATAATAATAACAATAACAATAACGATAACAACAACTATAATAACAACAACAACAATAATAATAATAATAATAATAACAATAATAATAATAATAACAACAATAATAACAATAATAATAACAACAACAATAATAATAATAATAATAATAATAATAATAATGAAAAGAAATAAAGAAAAGTGAAACACAGATGGGAAAGTGTGCAGGCAGAAGGGGTGAGGTTCGAATCTCAGTGGAGTGTTTGGTTGAAACCGTGAAGCAGGAGAGTTGCGCTCGTTGCACTCGTTGTTGTTGTTGTTGTTGTTGTTGTTGTTGTTGTTGTTGTTGTCTTTAAGCAGTTCGGCTCGCGGAGATTCGCTTCATTAACTCTGATTGTTTTTCTTGCTTCCAATGACACCCCAACAAAATCTGAGCTCGTGACTCCTGTCTGACGTCACGGAGAGTGAAGTCACGAAGCAGCGCGCAGGTCACACAGTGGATCGCGGACTGGAGCCACGCCCCTCTCCTCACACCCCCTCCCGTCCTCTCCTGACCGCACGCGCCGTCTCTTTATAACGGGACAGGAGCGAGCGAGACGATTCCGTCCTGAACCTGCAGCACTCGAGTCCAAACGAGAACAGAACGCAACGCAACCAACGCAACGCAACGCAACGCAACGCAACGCAACGCAACGCAACGCAACGCAACGCAACGCAACGCTCGGGAGAACTCGAAGGTACCGCTTACCGTTCAGTGCATTCGAAACTCTAGTGGTTTTTAAAAATACCCCATAATAATAATAATAATAATTACAACAACAATAACAATAACAATAACAACAACAATAATAACAACAACAATAATAATAATAATAATAATAATAATAATAATAATAATAATAATAATAATAATAATTCTGGGAAATGTTTGCTGTTCACTACAAACTTGTAAAACGTTTACTGTTTATTTGAAATGCTGAGAGAAAGATAAATTTAAAAATGTGTTTATTCAGTGGTCACATTTTTAATTTTTTTTGTTTGTTTACTCACCTGCTACCACGTGCTGTTATAACAGCCATCCAGCAGTTTAAAATAAGTTGATAACTGTATTTTTATGCAATAAAATCTTAAGAAAGTAAACATCAGAACACATTGAGGAGGACAATTGTTTCAAAGCTCAGATTTATTGATTTGTTTTTTTAAAACTTTGTTTACTGCAAAGAAAAATTGAGCACATGAAAGAGTTTACACGTGAAAGAAAAAACCTTTCATCATATCATATATTTATCTATTTGTTTACTTAATTGGTCCTTTTTATTTATTCCCTCCTTACACGCTGTGCTGAAAACCTGATGAATAAAGTATTGTTTTTAATGAATAATCAAAGTATTCCATTTTAAACAAGGAAAATATCTTTGGACTTTAAGATGTATGCGAAGCGCTTTGTTTGTTTGTTTGTTTGTTTGTTTGTTTGTTTGTGAGTGCTTCCTGTTGAAGTTGTTCAGGACGTTGCCTCTGATGTTCTCCTCAGATGGAGATGTACCAGACCACGTGCTGCACTGAGCACTTCCGGACTCAGGAGGTTCCTGCTGGATTCGACTTCAGTTCATACGGTGATCATTTTGTGATAAATTAAACTCAGAATTTAATTTCCGGTTCCGGTTACAGAACTGTTCTGGTTCGCCTCTCTCTCTTTCTCTCTCTCTCTCTCTCTCTCTCGCTCTCTCTCGCTCCCTCTGTGTGTTTTTTTTTTTTTTTTTAAACATTTCCTGAGTTTTGGTGCAAAACATTTCCTGAGTCCTTCAGCTGTAAAGTCCTGATCTCAGCAGCTCTGTCATGAACCCAGAGCTGGGCCTTGACACACCCCCTGATTCATGAGAGGCCAGGAAAGAAGCGGGGTGGTTTTAGGACGCGGGCGAGGACACGGGGTGCACAGACCAGGGGTGGCAGGTTAAAGACGGCCCATCTTTTTTCTTCTCCCAGCTCCCTCCCTGTTTTCCTAATCCTTTCCTCCAGACTTCCTTCTCGAACAGATTTAGCAGCCCCTCTCCTCCCCTTTTCATCATCTCGCCGTCCTCGGCCGGCTTCCTCCCTTTTTTCTTTCTTTTTTTTTGCGCTGTAGTCTCAGGCTCACTCTACAGGGTGTGGTCCCTCAACTTAAAGAAATGACCACGGTTCTGTGCTCATGGATTTGTACACGAAGCCGAGAGAAGACATTCTGGGAGCATTTTAAGTTTGACAGATCAGAGGTGGCTCACCATGGCGGAATTCATTCACTGTAATATTTTTAATAATGTTTTTATAATGTTTTTATAAATAATTTAATAATGTACCCACAGACTACAGTGGTGAAGACCTGTCCTTTTTATTAGACAGCAAAGCACCGGCCCAGTCGCAGTACACGGACGCCTACCCAGAACTGCACAAGGAGCACATGAGCACCTCGAAAGGTGAGTCCAGATCACACACAGATACACGTCACTTCCTGTCCTGCAGATGTCCTTCAGTCCAGAGGAGCACAGCACAGTCCTGAAGAACCAGATCTTAAACTCAAGCGAAATCATCCAGACTTCAAATAAACCCAATAATAATAATAATAATAATAATAATAATAATAATAATAATAATAATAATAATAATAAAAATAAAAGCAGGGAGTTGAAGAGACTCAGTGTCCTTATGCGTGTTAACCTGAGGATGATTTTGATTTATTTTTATGATTGTTGTTCTCTTCATATAAAAACAGCTTCATTGTAGGGCTGAGAATTCTGATGAAAATGGAAAGTAAATATTTTGAAATCCGGATGCTGGAATATATGTTACAGAATTGATTAAACCTTTTAACAGAACTCTTCTGATGATTAAATCTCTTATTTGAGACACGTACGAGGCTTTTGGACGTCTCGAACTGTCAGTGAGTCTATTTTGGTGAAACTCCACAAACCTTGGCTTCAACAACAGAAGGTCAAAGGTTATCTCGCAGGTGGTGAACCCTGCCATGGCCGCATCCTGCTCTTACAACAGATCCAGTGTGATGCACTGTAACCTGTGTATGTTCTGAGCATGCGCAGTGCGTAGCCAGTGAGCTGATGGGCATCTTTGCTGTATGTGTAGGCGGGACAGGAAGTTCATTTTTCCATCACACAGCGTTAATGAATTCAATTTCCTCTTGTTTTAGTTCACGCCTCTGATTCCGGATTATTTAACCTGGACACTTTCCCAGAATTCAGCAACTGGACGTCATACACGAACGGTAAGTGACATCATTACTCCTGCCTTCAAATTCCAGATATTTTCTTAATTAATTCTCTTAACATGAGCTCCACTGTGACTAGTGCAAACAACCATCTTAAATAAAAACCTCCTTTCTGAAATCTCCTTCCTGAATTCATTTCCACAGAACAAAATCGACTTCCTGTCCAGGAAGTGTCATATTTAATGCACAGTTCTGAAGATTAAATCTTTGAACGACAGCTGTCAGTATTTCGGACCACATGTGGATGTTTCCATGGAGGCCTGTGTGTGTTTGTTATTGATTGTGAGTATTGGTGATGACACTTCTATCTTGTGCTCCTCAGTTCCAGACAGTCTGCTGATGGACAGAGGCTTTCAGGATTCAGCCACTCAGACGTATCAGAGTCTGTTTCCGCCATGTCCGCCAATCCAGAGCAGTCGGTTCAGCTCGGCCATGGACACCAGCGAACTCTATCAACCCGCCAAAGACCTCGGCCAAAGGGCGGCGTCGGGTTTAGAGCACTCAGGTACAGAACGCAGGGAAACAGGTTCGAATCTGAAGATGAGATGAAACGTGCACGTTTGTCTGGTGTGTGTGTGTGTGTGTGTGTGTGAAGTGCCCGTTGCGGGTTACCGTAGGGATTACTGTCGGGGTTATTGTAAGGATTACTGTTGGGATTACTGTAGGGATTACTGCTGGGGGTATTGTTGGGATTACTGTAGGGATTACTGCTGGGGGTACTGTTGGGATTACTGTAGGGATTACTGCTGGGGGTACTGTTGGGATTACTGTAGGGATTACTGCTGGGGTTACTGTTGGGATTACTGTAGGGATTACTGTTGTCGTTACTGTGAAGTAACCACGAGTCAATGTGTGAAGTCGTGAGATTTTATTCGGAATATTTTAATCCATACTATGTCGAGCAAAAAACGAAATTGCTCGGACGAACATGTACTACATGGATTCACATGCATCACAGAACGTGATGGGACTCAGCGTCCTATCTGCATGATTTGCAATGCCAAGTTGAGCAACTCTAGTCTCGGTTACTGTAGGGATTACTGTAGTGATTACTGTAGGGATTACTGCTGGGGTTACTGTAGGGATTACTGTAGGGGTTACTGTCGGGATTACTGTAGGGATTACAGTAGGAATTACTTTCGGGTTATTGTAGGGATTACTGTCGGGGTTACTTTAGGGATTACTGTAGGGGTTACTATAGGGGTTACTGTTGGGATTACTGTAGGGATTCCTGTAGGGATTACTGTCATGGTTACTGTTGGGATTACTGTAGGGATTACTGTAGGGGTTACTATAGGGGTTACTGTTGGGATTACTGTAGGGATTCCTGTAGGGATTACTGTCATGGTTACTGTTGGGATTACTGTAGGGATTACTGTAGGGGTTACTGTAGGGGTTAATGTTGGGATTACTGTATGGATTACTGTAGGGGTTACTGTAGGGATTACAGTAGGAATTACTGTCGGGGTTATTGTAGGGGTTACTGTTGGGATTACTGTAGGGATTACTGTAGGGGTTACTATAGGGACTGCTGTAGGGGTTACTGTAGGGATTACTGTAGGGTTTACTGTATGGATTACTGTAGGGATTACTGTAGGGGTTACTGTAGGGATTACTGTAGGGGTTACTGTTGGGATTACTGCTGGGGTTACTGTAAGGATTACTGTAGGATTTACTGTTGGGGCTACTATAGGGGTTACTGTAGGGATGACTATAGGGGTTACTGTAGGGATTACTGTCGGGGTTACTGTAGGGATTGCTGTAGGGTTTACTGTAGGGGTTACTGTATGCGTTACTGTAGGGATTACTGTAGGGGTTACTGTAGGGATTACTGTAGGGGTTACTGTAGGGATCACTGTCAGGGTTACTGTAGGGATTACTGTAGGGTTTACTGTAGGGGTTACTGTAGGGGTTACTGTAGGGATTACTGTAGGGGTTACTGTAGGGATTACTGTAGGGGTTACTGTAGGGATCACTGTCAGGGTTACTGTAGGGATTACTGTAGGGGTGACTGTGGGGATTACTGTATGGATTACTGTAGGGGTTCTGTAGGGATTACTTTAGGGGTTACTGTCGGGGTTATTGTAGGGGTTACTGTTGGGATTACTGTAGGGATTACTGTAGGGGTTACTATAGGGATTGCTGTAGGGGTTACTGTAGGGATTACTGTAGGGTTTACTGTATGGATTACTGTAGGGATTACTGTAGGGATTACTGTCGGGGTTATTGTAGGGATTACTATCAGGGTTACTGTAGGGATTACTGTAGGGGTTACTATAGGGATTACTGTAGGGGTTACTGTAGGGGTTACTGTAGGGATTACTGTAGGGGTTACTGTTGGGATTACTGCTGGGGTTACTGTAAGGATTACTGTAGGATTTACTGTTGGGGCTACTATAGGGGTTACTGTAGGGATGACTGTCGGGGTTACTGTAGGGATTACTGTCGGGGTTACTGTAGGGATTGCTGTAGGGCAGGGATCACCAACGTGGTGCCCGAGGGCACCAGGTAGCCCGCAAGGACAATACAAGTTGCCCGCGGACCTGTTCACTGCTATTTTTAGGACAGGCCCATGGCTCCACAGTGCCACTCTACATTGAGCTGCACCTAATTTGTTTTTATATATAGTATTTTTAAATCAAATCAATATCTTCACATAGATGAATATCATTAATTATTAATAATAACATAATTAAAGGTAAATTGAGCAAATTTGTAATTTCAGAAGTGTGTATCGACCTGGTATCTCTTCGCATTAATTGGTACCCAAGAAGTAGCTCTCAGTTTCAAAAAGGTTGGTGACCCCTGCTGTAGGGTTTACTGTAGGGGTTACTGTAAGGATTACTGTAGGATTTACTGTTGGGGCTACTATAGGGGTTACTGTAGGGATTACTGTTGGGGTTACTGTAGGGATTGCTGTAGGGTTTACTGTAGGGGTTACTGTAGGGGTTACTGTAGGGGTTACTGTAGGGATCACTGTCAGGGTTACTGTAGGGATTACTGTAGGGGTGACTGTGGGGATTACTGTATGGATTACTGTAGGGGTTACTGTAGGGATTACTTTAGGGGTTACTGTTGGGGTTACTGTAGGGATTACTGTAGGGATTACTGTAGGGGTTACTGGTGGGATTACTGTATGGATTACTGTAGGGGTTACTGTAGGGATTACTGTAGGGGTTACTGTAGGGATCACTGTCAGGGTTACTGTAGGGATTGCTGTAGGGGTTACTGTGGGGATTACTGTATGGATTACTGCAGGGGTTACTGTAGGGATTACTTTAGGGGTTACTGTAGGGATTACTGTATGGATTACTGTAGGGGTTACTGTAGGGATTACTGTAGGGATTACGGTAGGGGTTACTGGTGGGATTACTGTATGGATTACTGTAGGGTTGCTGTAGGGATTACTGTCGGGATTACTGTAGGGCAGTGGTTCCTAACTTGGGTTCGATCGAACCCTAGGGGTTCGGTGAGTCGGTCTCAGGGGTTCGGGGGCTTGGCCATCACTGGCTGCAGATGATCACATTACATTGCTTGGCCAATCAGTGCCGCAGGGAATTTAACGCGTCGTCAATGTGTGAAGTCGTGAGATTTTTTTCGGAATATTTGAATCCATACTAACTATGTCGAGCAAAAAACGAAATTGATCAGACGAACATGTATTACATTGATTCACATGCATCACGGAACGTGATGGGCCTCAGCGTCCTATCTGCATGATTTGCAATTCCAAGTTGAGTAACTCTAGTCTCGCATCGGTAAAACTAAAGTAACACTTCGTGAAACTGCATGGAGATGGGGTATACAAGAACACAACAGTCCCTATGTCTTGAATTTGTAAAAAAATCATATTTTTATTTTTCACTGATGAAGGGTTCGGTGAATGTACATATGAAACTGGTGGGGTTCGGTACCTCCAACAAGGTTAAGAACCACTGCTGTAGGGGTTACTGTCGGGGTTACTGTAGGGATTACTGTAGGGATTACTGTCGGGGTTACTGTAGGGGTTACTGTAGGGGTTACTGTAGGGATTACTGTCGGGATTACTGTAGGGGTTACTGTAGGGGTTACTGTTGGGATTACTGTAGGGATTACTGTAGGGGTTACTGTAGGGGTTACTGTAGGGGTTACTGTCGGGATTATTGTGGGGATTACTATCGGGATTACTGTAGGGATTACTGTAGGGATTACTGTTGGGATTACTGTAGGGGTTACTGTAGGGATTACTGTAGGGATTACTGGAGGGGTTACTGTTGGGATTACTGTCGGGATTACTGTAGGGATTACTGTAGGGGTTACTGTAGGGGTTAGTGTAGGATTAGTGTAGGGGTTACTGTAGGGGTTACTGTCGGGATTACCGTAGGGATTACTGTAGGGATTAATGTAGGGATTACTGTCGGGATTACTGTAGGTGTTATTGTAGAGGTTACTGTCAGGATTACTGTCGGGATTACTGTTGGGATTACTGTAGGGGTTACTGTAGGGATTACTGTCGGGATTACTGTCGGGATTACTGTAGGGGTTACTGTAGGGGTTACTGTCGGGATTATTGTGGGGATTACTGTCAGGATTGCTGTAGGGATTACTGTAGGTATTACTGTAGGGATTACTGTAGGGGTTACTGTCGGGATTATTATGGGGATTACTGTAGGGATTACTGTAGGGGTTACTGTAGGTATTACTGTCGGGATTACTGTAGGGGTTACTGTCGGGATTATTGTGGGGATTACTGTAGGGATTACTGTTGGGATTACTGTAGGGAATACTGTTGGGATTACTGTAGGGATTACTGTAGAGGTTACTGTAGGGATTACTGTAGGGATTACTGTCGGGATTACTGTAGGAGTTACTGTCGGGATTACCGTAGGGATTACTGTAGGGATTAATGTAGGGATTACTGTCGGGATTACTGTAGGTGTTATTGTAGAGGTTACTGTCGGGATTACTGTTGGGAATACTGTAGGGGTTACTGTAGGGATTACTGTAGGGATTACTGTCGGGATTACTGTAGGGATTACTGTAGGGGTTACTGTCGGGATTATTGTGGGGATTACTGTCGGGATTACTGTTGGGATTACTGTAGGGGTTACTGTAGGGATTACTGTAGGGATTACTGTAGGGATTACTGTAGGGATTACTGTTGGGATTACTGTAGGGGTTACTGTAGGGATTACTGTAGGGATTACTGTTGGGATTACTGTAGGGGTTACTGTAGGGATTACTGTAGGGATTACTGTCGGGATTACTGTAGGGATTACTGTAGGGGTTACTGTCGGGATTATTGTGGGGATTACTGTCGGGATTACTGTTGGGATTACTGTAGGGGTTACTGTAGGGATTACTGTAGGGATTACTGTAGGGATTACTGTTGGGATTACTGTAGGGGTTACTGTAGGGATTACTGTAGGGATTACTGTTGGGATTACTGTAGTGATTACTGTAGGGATTACTGTTGGGATTACTGTTGGGATTACTGTTGGGATTACTGTAGGGGTAACTGTAGGGGTTACTGTTGGGATTCGCACTAAATTACCGCTGAAGTTACTGCAATATTTTACAGTATATGTTTTGAAAGTTTTGTGGAGGAACCTCACCCCCATCCTCCTCTTTGTGGAGCAGGTGATGCAGGGCGGACATACAGTTTATACGAGACCGAAACCCAAAGCAAACCGGTGCAATTCTGGACGGATTACTCCTCATCTGGTTACTGTGGCCCACTGCTCACGCATTCACCACCATCCCCGTCTCCGGCTCTTCTCACCCCCGAGACGTTTTCTCCTCGTGTGGTGAAGAGACGCAGCACCACGTCTCAGAGGTTGGACAGAGACGGCGAGGTGTCTCCAGGGGTGTCCGCTTATCCAGGTGAGATACCGCGACAGTGACTGGTCAATAAGCCGCAGTTCGTGACGATAACCAGAACAAAGAACCCACCTGAGATCCGGAACCGTTCGTCTCTGTGTTCTCTTTCCAGGATCAGGTCCGATTCAGCTGTGGCAGTTCCTTCTGGAGCTTCTCCTAGACTCGACGTGTCACACTTTTATCAGCTGGACTGGTGACGGCTGGGAATTCAAAATGTCCGATCCTGCCGAGGTTCGAAAGCTTTTAAGATCTAACAGTTACTCATTTAACACCAGAATTTACCCCGTGCACAGGTTCATCATCTCAGCCCACACCTCGATGCTGCTGGGTTCTGGATTATAATTGGTCATAAGATTCTGAGTTCTGGATTGTGATTGGTCAGAAGGAGATGAACGTTGTATAACAGCAGCTCTGACAGTGGTGCAGGTTGATATGAATCGTTCTGATACCTGATCTTTTCTCCAGGAACAGATTGCATGTAGTTCAAGGGGCGTGGACAGGGCCGACTGCACCAATAATAAACAGATCATGAATCATGGAATTGTTGATTTGCTGAATTTTCTTGATGAAAGGAGACTTTTTTAAACATGTTATGGAAGGAGTCTCCAGCATGAGTCAGAATTAAAACTAAGGTTAAATTGTGTGATATCTTCAGTTTAGAGGATTTTATGGTTAGGTGTTTGTTTTGTTTGTTTGTTGCTGATGAGGGAATTAGTTTGTCGCTGCTATAAAATAAATGCCTGGAGGAACTCCACAACTTTAAATGTAATTAGAAAAACACAGAGAGAGCACAGACCGACACCAGGGGAGTGCAATTTTTACATGGGTTATATGGCAGACGATGTAGAATTATGGCTCCCCCTTGTGGTCGATTCCACAAATGTTTTATAACCTGTATTTTTTCTCCCGGTGCTTTCTGGGTGATTTCAGCCTCCTTGCTTGAGTGTTCAACTTTAAGAAATCCTTCAAAACCATCTCGGATCTGGATCACAGCCACATTTTTTCATAGTCTCACACACACACACACACACACACACACACACACACACACACACACACACACTATTCTCATACTATTAAATATCTTCATACTGTTTCTTATAAAATTATTTTTTAATTACTGATATATATAATTTATATAAGCGAAATGAAGCAGACCTACCCCTGTAGACCAAATAATGATCATTTGCTCATCTCACATGCAGGTGGCAAAACGATGGGGACAGTGCAAGAACAAACCTAAAATGAACTATGAGAAGCTGAGCCGCGGCCTGCGATACTACTACCACAAGAACATCATCCACAAAACAGCTGGCAAACGTTACGTCTATCGATTTGTCTGTGATGTGCAGAGCATGCTTGGAAAGAGTGCTCAGGAAATTCTGGCCAGTATGAATATCTCACCAGTGCCCACAGGATCGCAGACACCAGCAAAGCCAGAGAAGACGGCCGACGTCTGGCAACATTAGCAGTCCTTGCTGGTAATAGGGGGAATTGCAAAAAGACGTTTATGCGTTAACACGTGCCGAGTGACCTCTCTGGAAGGGACCTACATCCCATAAACACCAGCAGCACAAGGTCGCGATGTTAATGTGCTAGCTTGTTGATTACCCAGTGCGCTAATGACAGCAGTACTCTACTGCTCACACAGAGACTCCTTCGTTCACTGCTGTGTAAAATAAACTGCAGTACGTCATGCCTTCTGGATCATTCGAAACTAACAGGATCTTAAGATGGTCAGGTGGACACCAGCAAGAGGAAGTGGACAAGGAGGACATGGAATCTGTATTGGAACCAAGCCTGATTTAAAAAGTACTGATTTTCTGTAGTCGGGTCTGAAATTCAGCATAATTGTCATTTTTTAATCTGAGGGTGTTGGGTTGCTATGGAGACGTCTCCAATAATCACCATGAACTTTATATTTGCTCTTTTTCACTTGGACTCTATAAGGACATCAGTGGAAACGATTGTGTGTACAGTAAATTTTGTTCCTTAAAAAAATCAATGCAATTTTCATATTTTAAAACATATCTACAATAAAAATAGATAACTGTGTATTTGTATATAAATGTGGTGAGCTACCTCTCTTTAAGCATTAAACACTGAGAAATGATCAACGATAAATAATTTGGATCAACATGAAATTGTGACTTAGTGTAAATAATTTTCTGCATTAAACCTGTTTTGTTTATTCATTGTTAAGGCTCTGCTAAGTTTTAGCTACTGAAATAACAACAATAATAATCGGCTTGTTTCCTATAAACTGTGAAAAGGGTGTTTGATAACATTTACTTTGCACACGAACAGTGAGATCTGGGCATTGTGGTGAGTCAGCAGCAGGCCACTGTTCCAGCTCCAGTGACTCGGTTAGTCCCAGACATCGTCCTCGTGCTGCCTCGAGCTCCTCATATTTCATTTCCATTCACTCTCACTACGTCAAAAAGCAAAGAAAATTCCACCGAAATCCACTGAGCGAATATTCATTTCTTACCACTGATTTCCATCACAGATTCGTACGATTGCGTCATGATGGCGGTTTTGTTTGTGATGATGAAGTTGTAGAAGGAGTTACTCGAACTCTTGACTTCACTTGCAGTTTCCACGCTGCAGCAGGACACACTGCAGCTGCCTCCTACACAAACCTTTACACTACCTTTACCATAAATATCTGAAATATCATAGGCCCCTGGGGCCCTACGATGGCCTGGTAAGCTTCCCAGGGTGTACCCCACCCTCGCCTAGAATCGGTTGAGATGGACGTCAGCCTCCCCTAATGAAGATTAAGCGGTTTAAAATGAATAAACCAATTGGTCCCCTGCTGGTCTGGAGGCCCACTGACAACAAACTATTTTGCAACTGCATGAACAAAAATGATTCCCAAATTCTACAGGAATAAAAAACAATCAGAAACAATCTGAACACAACAAGTGATCAAAGCAATCATAAAACAAATCACAAAAACTTTCATTCAACTTTAAACACTTTAATATAAACACCTTCATAGAAACAATAAACATTTTAATGTAATAACAAGTTTAATATAAACACCTTCATAGAAACAATAAACATTTTAATGTAATAACAAGTTTAATATAAACACTTTAATATAAACAATAAACATTTTAATATAATAAGTTTAATATAAACACTTTAATATAAACAATAAACATTTTAATATAATAAGTTTAATATAAACACTTTAATATAAACAATAAACATTTTAATATAATAAGTTTAATATAAACACTTTAATATAAACAATAAACATTTTAGTATAATAAGTTTAATATAAACACTTTAATATAAACAATAAACATTTTAATATAATAAGTTTAATATAAACACTTTAATATAAACAATAAACATTTTAATATAATAAGTTTAATATAAACACTTTAATATAAACAATAAACATTTTAATATAATAAGTTTAATATAAACACTTTAATATAAACAATAAACATTTTAATATAATAAGTTTAATATAAACACTTTAATATAAACAATAAACATTTTAGTATAATAAGTTTAATATAAACACTTTAATATAAACAATAAACATTTTAGTATAATAAGTTTAATATAAACACTTTAATATAAACAATAAACATTTTAATATAATAAGTTTAATATAAACACTTTAATATAAACAATAAACATTTTAATATAATAAGTTTAATATAAACACTTTAATATAAACAATAAACATTTTAGTATAATAAGTTTAGTATAAACACTTTAATATAAACAATAAACATTTTAGTATAATAAGTTTAGTATAAACACTTTGATGAGTTTGAAGTTCCGGTTTTAAGTTTCAATCCCAGTTCGGAGCGGTGGTTGATGTCTGCAGTGTAATTCCATGTAATGTCTGTCTGTCGCCTTTTCCCGCACGTTTTGATTTGGCGGAGGTTTTTAGGTCGATGACAGAAAGACGCGGACGTTTACTGAAGTCAGCGCTGGTTCCTTTCCATGAACTTCTCACCATAGACAGTGACAGACATGTGGGATTACCGACATGTGGGATTACCGACATGGCCCGCCTTTGATAACCCAGTTAGCTGCACTGGGGGGGACAGTGACAACCGACAACCTTGTGGACAGTGGGACTCGAACCCCCAACCTTTGGATCAGCGATCCAGCGCCCTACACCACTAGCCCACCACTGCCCCGAGTGTAATTCCACATGTGTCAGTGTTAAAACATCTGGCGTATGACGGAGGAACAGAAGGAAACGGAAGTTCGACCTGGTTCTCGGGTGTCACATTTCCGCCCTGCGTGTTTTCCACGTTAATAATTCTGGTGCTGGTTTTTTTGTTTGTTTGTTTGTTTTGGACCATTAGAATTGTATTTGTCAATATAAACCGGTTCCTGAGGTCTGAGAACCTCTTCTTCTTCTTCTTCTTCTTCTTCCTCTTCTCCAGGGGTCGCCAGAGTGAATCATCTGATTGGCACATTTGATTGGGCATTGGTGTTTACGTCAGATGAACGTCCTGACACGCCCTTTCGTAAGGGGCAGAACCACGCTGACCCTCAATCGTCCTTTATTCGGGAGAGAAACGTGAGCGCTTCGAGATCCAGCTTGAAGTTCTGGCTCAGGTTCTGGTTCTGTGTTCCAACTTCAGATCATTTTAGCCCAATGTCTGGGGTGAGTCACGTCTCTTTTCTTTTGATTTTTCTTGATCTGCTTATCCTACTTTACTTCGTTTTCCCTCCTTTCATTCTGTTGGTGCTGCTCTCCTGAGCCGTGCTTTGGGTTTCACGGCACACGGATCGTGCAGCGCGCACTCGGTTCCGCTCGAGGCTTCAGCCGCAAGAACAACAACCATGGAGGAAATCTCGGAGCCTGCATGGTTCATCATTTCAGTTCGGGTAGATGTTTATCTTTTTCATTCATTCATTCATTCATTTTCTGAACTGTTCAATCCTAATTAGGTCCGCGGGGAGGCTAGCGCACATCTCAGCCGACTCTGGGCGAGGGCAGAGTCCAGCCTGAATGGCTGGCTCGGCCATCACAGGGCAGAAACTGACGGCTATGCAGCTGCTCTTGAGGAAAGTCAGCAATGGTTCTTTTACATGAACCTCCAGCACGGACAGTGAGAGACACGGCCGGCCTTTGATAGACCAGTCAGTGCACTGGGGGAACAGCAGTGACGACCCGGTGATAGTGGGGCTTGAACCCCCGAGGTTGAAATCAGTAATCCAGTTCCCTACCACTGGCCCACCACTGGCCCGTCAGTGTTTCAGCACCATAGTAATGAAAATACTGATGGAAACCTGTAGATGTCGCTGTCGCTGTGCCTTGTGATCCGGTTCAGCCACGCGCTGTGACGCGCTGCTTCAGATTCTTTGAAGAAATCACTGCAGAACTTTGGAGAAGAAAAACTTAGCACAACATTTTCAACTCGGAGAGCATGAATGCATCGTTTTTAAATGAGGAGTCAGTGTGCTGCCACAAATATGTTTAATGTACGATTGCATCATCATAGTGGGGCCGGTGGTGGAGTGGTTAGGGTGCTGCGCTCATGATTGGGAGGTTGTGAGTTCGAAAACCAAGATGGTGCTGCCCAGAGGGCAACGTCATGGAGTTCTCAGAGTCAAATTGTTTCTTTGTTCGTTTTAATTTGTTGTTTCGTTTGTTCATGTTTTGCACTATGCTCTATGAGCGGTCGACCCGACTACAGCTATAAGATCGGAGTATCTTCGGGCGTGTATGACTAATCACGCTCAACTGGGCTTCTTGTTAGCCACACCCCAGGCCGCACCCCTATGGTAGCTCAATGCGAGTCGCACCCCAGCGAACAATAAGCCCAGGCGGGAAG